>PVKE010022916.1:0-25138 GCA_004027555.1 Craseonycteris thonglongyai
AAAAAAAAAAAAAAAAAAAAAAAAAGATGCAGAGAAGTTTCCTTAGGTATCGAGGTCAAAGGAGTCCCTCAAGACACAACTATTGCCACTGATCAATCTTTCTTCCCTACAGTTATGTGCGGGTATATCTCATTTCGAGAAGAATGAGGTCCATCTGGACGATGGTCAAGAAAATGTTTTGGTAGAAGTGGGCTGTTAGTTGGACCTTAAGACTGACTGGAGTTGGGCGAGGGCTGGCTGGGCAAGCCTGAAGCCACCAGACCGGCATTATCTCCTCCCGTGCTGTTGGGAGCATGGGGACCCACATCTGCATGGCTGACAGGGAATCATTCACAGAAGAGCTTTCTCCGGAAGGGACAGGCCTGCTTTCGTAGCCATTCTTCCTGGAGAAGAACCTTCTCAGAAGCCTCTGCTGTGAGGTTGGAGTTTGTCCAAAGAGAGCAGAAAGGATGCTTCCAACTCCCCACCTCCCGACTCAGCAGGATCCAGCGGGGGAAGGGAAGCAGCAGTCCCTCTCTGACGGGAGATGGGATGGGGGGTAGAGGTGGAGAAGCTGCGGCTTGCGCTTTGAACCTGATCTCTCAACCTCAATAGGAAGACTCTGCTCAGCAACGACTTTCTTAGGGCTCCCAATTTGGCACTTCTCAGGTCGCCTCTTGGAGGGAGGGGGGTGGCTTTTACAAGGAGGAAGCGGACTTGCGGAATCTTCTGGCTTGTAACAGACAGTCTTGGAAAGTGTGTGGAGAGGCTACAGGTAGGCAAGTCATCTTCCTCGTTCAGGGGAGGCCCTGTTGGTCAAAACACCACCCAGGCTGGTGGTGAACCCAGATGGCTTTAGGTACAGACCTGACCTCAGTAAATCCACAAAATGATCTATCACATTCATCTTTTCATTCTATTGGCTCTGTGCTCTTTGGGACAGGAGCAAATTTCACAGACCAGTCACCTAAGTAAGCCAGCCCCCTTTGCACTGTTCCTCATACCCCAGGGCATGCTGTGGGGTAGGGATTGAGCGACCCACAGTCACCTGAGTTCATTATACAGCCCGGTCACTTATCTGAGCCCATTCATTGGTAACACAAGGATAATAGTTCACTGTAGCTCACCAGCTTGTAGTGAAGATTATATATGACAAAGTACCTAGCACATGGAAGTGTTAATGTGATGTGTGTCCTCTGTCTTTCACTTTTAACAGCAAATCCATAGTATTCTAATAAATCTGATGCCAGCTACTTTGCGTAGGTCATTCTCTGAAACTGTTTCCTAGAGGGTTTTTAGGATCCTGTCTAGCTGCAAAAACATAAGGGTCTGAGATCCTGAGCTGTTTCCAACAAGCTTCCTTTGGGCCAGGGACTTCAGCAAATCCTGCGGGGCTGCGGAAGACGGTTCCAAACCAAGGTGTGCAACTGTGGGCCACCGTGGCCCTCCGTGGCCTGTGTGATAGACCAGGAGAAGGGCAAGAAAACCCTCAGAGCTCGAGAGGAGCTGCAAAGGAAAAGACAGCTGCAAGTCTGTCCTGAGTAAATCAAAGTGTGACATTTATTGGGCTATTTCCAGAATAACACCAGCAAGAAAACTGGAATGCAGGATAATCTTTTCCAGGAAGGATCTGAGCGAAGTAGCCTACAATTACTACCAGGCTCGTCTGCTGGAGTCAGCCTGGCTTAATGCAAAGGTCACAGACCTGGGGCCACACGGACCTGGGTTTTCATTTTGTCTCCACTCCTTGCCAGTGTTTCTACGCTGGTCATTTAACCTCATTTTCCTCCTCCCTTAATAACCACCACCAAGAAGGTGAATAATAATGGAAAGTTTCAGGGTGATTGCGGGGGTTAGGAATTAAGAAAAGAACTTGGTATACTTGGTATTCAGTGCATAGGAACTACACGCCTATGAGCACAGCAGGGCCCAGGGGCCTCTCCTGGAACCATCATGTCTCAAAAGTGTACCTGGTAAAGTGTAGAAAATTGATGGGTGGGAGAGGAGGAGGCAGCCAGCCTGGGGGTGGGTGGGCAGAAGAGAGAGGAGATCAAAAGGCCTATAAATATCTGTCAAACTTTAAAATGCAAATTCTTTGCTTGTGTCCCTGTTGGGGCCAAATCTTCTGTTATCACCTTTCTGGGAAAAGCTTGAGAGAATAAAAGATCAGCAGAGTCCTTCCCTTCATGAGGTGTTTTGGTTTGGTTTGGTGTGATTTTGAGGCTAAGCTTGGATATGCAATAATTGTTTTCATTCAACCCAGACCTGGAAGCATGAGGGGGGAGTTAAGACGGGACCAGCATATGGTGTCATGAAGTCTTAATGGCACATGGTTGTCTTTCTGCATAGATCAGGAGTTTCTCACGGAAACTGTCTAACCTTTACTATAGCCCCTGCAATGTCCATGTGTGTGGCAGAGAGAATCTGCTTATTGAATGAATGAATGAATGAACGAATGAATGAATGAAGGGATGGATGAAGGATGGCTGTCTGTCTGGAAGTTAATTCTGAGCATAGTAAGTCATCTTCACTAGCTGGTGACCTAGTTCTCAGGAACGTCCTTCTCTTTACTTTATTGGGAACCATGATCGGAGGTATGGGGGTTCCTCCTTGAGGGGCAATCTTGGCCCTCTGAGAAACTCTTTGATTTATTACCCTTTCTTAAGTCCTGAACAAGACTTAAAGTCAGGAAATTCACTCTATTTTCTGTCTTATTCAGGAACCTGAGAGTTTACCCTCCCCCTCTCTCAATCACATCCACCATCCAAGCCTCCTATCAAGTCACTCACCTCCTGGAAGCCTCTCAGGGACCACCTGGGTGCTTTCTGATCACTCTCCTCAGCATTCTGTTGCCCTCTGATGCCACTCCCTTCACCTAGCACTGAGTGGTGTCATTTGCTATTTCAAGTACACATGAGTCTGGTGGCACAACTACGTTATAAAGACCTTGAAGGGAGAGATCAGATGTTATTCCTTTGTACTCTGCCCCATGCCTAGCTCAGGACTAGATCCATCTTAAGACTTCAATAACAAATTGCAACATGGTGGTGGTCAAAGTGTGAGTTTGGGCTTCAGGCAGATCTGGGTTCAAAGCTTAGCCTCATTTATTCAATGAGGATATAGTACGTATGCTCAGGGAATATGAGAAACAAGATAAAGTTTATTCTCTTGTGTTGTTGCCCTAGTGATAGGAGACAAACAAAAACAATCTCATAATTTGTGAAGAAAAGTTGGGGTAAGAGGCAAGAGTGAAGGAGTGGGGGTCAGAATGGGGAGGCCATTATTTAATGGTCACAAAAATAATAGCTGAATTGTGATGAAGAATTTACTATCCAAAGATTTGTGGGAAGTTCAGGCAGAGGGATCAGTAAGTTTAAAAGCCAGATCTGGAATTAGCTTGATGTATTTAAGGAAATGGAAGAGCTAGAATCACTGGAGGAAGGTGAATGAGAGGGAAGAGGCAAGGGATGAGCTTAGGGAGATAGGCAGGGGTCATCCATGAGGACCTGAGAAGGCTCTGTCAAGGCCTCTGGAATTTACACCGAGTGTGAGTTACACTTTTCCATGGAGGAAAGGAGTGAGGGTGGTGGTGGTCTGCATTTTCAATTGATTTAGTTGGTTGATGTATAAAAGACATGCTTTGAAGCAGGGAGACCAATTAGAAGGTGCTTTCAGTAGTTCCTGCAGGAGATGGTGGTACCTGCCCTTCAGAGGTAGCAATACCACTGGGAGGAGAGGTATGTACTGTGTGGCCACAAGCACGGTGCTTTACTTCTCTGGGTTGTTTTCAAGATTAGTAAAGAATGTATTAATACTTAACCAATTATAACTGGGCCTGGCTCCTGGCAGGCTCTGTGCAAAAGTGATTCAAGTCAGAAATGAATGCTAAAAAGGACACATTCTTAACTAATGCTCCACTGAGAACTCATAGTTGACCTTGTCCTGAGGCCATCTGGCCTCAGTGGCTAGAGCTTTGAAGGAAGCAGTCTGAACTTGTGGGAGATTTGGTGCCATGATGGTCCCTTGCATCCTACTCATTCCTCACGCAGAAAAATCTCCCAACCTTCCCAAATGTAGACTTTGATCGTTATTTTTTTTTATTTCTGAAATTGAAAGTAACGTGTGTGATCATTCCTTGCATGTTCACAAAACTGAACATTTTCCGGGACTCTGAACTACTGATTGAGCAGCCAGTTTTCCACAGATCAGATCAGTAGAGGTCATTGCATCTCTCTGATGCATGGTTTCTTTCAAACTGCCACAGACTTAGAATATAAATGCGGAGTACACAGAAACCTTCATTCTTGCCAAAGCAGTGCTGGAGATTAGCTTTAGGTTCAAATCCTGACCCTGCTGTTAACTAGATATTGACCTTGGTTTAAGTGCGTTAGCTTCTCTTAACCTCACTTATAAATAGGAAATAAAAGTGCCTGCCTTTCAGAGTTTTTGTGGGGCAAATGTGAGAAATTTGAAAAACTAGTGAAGTAGGTGGCTATAATAGCTAACATTTAACATATGAATATGTCCTTTCTCTTCTCCCAACATTCACTACTGTTTTGCATGGCAGACTTTCGAAATGGTTTGAACTTCCTCATACTCTTTAGTGCCCCATATGCTTTGTTGTTTCTTTCATATTAAACTAGAGACATTTAAACCTTCTCAAAACATTACACAGGAAGGAGAACTGACTCTGGGTGGTAAGCACACAATGAAACAAATAGATGATATAATGTAGAATTGTACACCTAGAACCTATGTAATTTTTACCACTCAATGTTACCCCAATCAATTTAACAATTAAAAAAGTTATACAGGTTATATAATGCAACACATTTTAAAGGTATCACTTGTAGTTCATCAATAGATTTGGCAATCTAAATTAGGTAACACTAAATGTATACATTAATGTAGGCCTCTCAAAAAAGGCTGTTTATCCTCAACGTGTAAATGAATGTGAAGAGAAGAAGTATCATTCCCACCTACGGTATGTATGGGAAGGAGAAGCAAGCAGAAGCTGGGAAGCTTGGCCCAAGGTAGCTAGTCTTTATCAGAACTTGAACAATTAGTCAGATCATTGCCTCCCAAGTTAAAGAAACTCCTTTGGTCTGTTTCACAGGATGTAGATGTGGTTGCACCATCCTTTAACACCTCTTCTAGAACTACCCCAGCTGTGAATTCGTGGGGCCTTCACGGGGCCTGGACTAGAGACGTCTGTGTTTGGACAACCCTGTAAAATACACCTTCTGGCATCTGGCATTCACAGAGTCAGCCTTCTCAGTTTAATAAAAATGCAAATGACTTTAGCAATAATAAATTACTTTGAAGCAGTTACTGCAACCAGCATTGTTTTCAAACAAAACAAAACGGCAAAAGCATTTGTCATCTACCTTCATGTGGACATTGACTAAATCACTCATTCTCATTTTCAGAGGCAACTGGACAGCGCTTTCAGAATTCACTCACAACTGAAAGGAAGCTATCTGTTGAGTGGTAGATAAGAGATTTAAATTATGATGATGCAAATAAAGCAGAATGAATCCTTTCATGAAATTTTTGATCAGAGAATTCTAACTACACAGGCAGTTTTTGCTGTTTTGGGAGGTCAAAGTTTTCCTTTCTGTGTCTTGGCCCAGAATAATGCTGAGGAAGCTCAGACATGTAATCCATATTAAAGAAGTTTTGGTGCTTACAAAAAGAATTGTCCCAAATATTAGCCAAATACTCAAGTCATTCTTATTACAGAAGGCTCAGCCTGCTTTGCTCATGACCCACTCCATTGCCAAAAAGGCAACTTACTGAATTTGTCTGGCCTAAGTATGAATAATCCACTTTGGCAATCATCAGAAAAACGTTCCACTTTCTTGGAATACTACTGGGGCTGATTTTGCAGCATGTCAGTGTAAAGGCAATGTGGCAAGCCTTTAAGCAGCTAAATGCACGTTGTTAGCTGAGCCTGATAAAAGCTTTTCCTGGCTAAGAAGGTGAGAAACACCACTTTAATCTGCAGATGAAAGGAGGCTGCCTTCAGTAATATTATTTAAGCTGTTTCACCCTAAGTGTTACCAGCATAACAGGAAGAGTCAGCAATTGATTTAGCCCCTTTGCCTTCAGAAAGTGAGGCGGTTTACCATGGCATCTTTGTATGGCGAAAGGGCACTAGTGATCAAGCTGATGGAGGAAACCATCCGGTTGGACCTGATCTTTCTCCATGGGGAATGGAGGAAGTACGGTCTCGAATTCACCACCAGGTGGTCAGCAGCCACTCGCTGAATGCTTTCTGTGCCAGCCTCCTGAGCTACAGATTGAGAACTACAAGAGACTCCCAGCTTGGTTCAGAAACAAAAATGCAAATCAGTCAACACAAAACTATTTACAGGTAACATTTTAGGATAAAGCAAGGACCCATGAGAAGCTATTTAAACCTTTCTTAGAGAAGACCATGTTTATGGTGAGTCTTGAGGGATAAATATGAGTTCATGAAGCAGAGAATAAAACTCTGTGCCGAGTTCTGGGGATTCAGAAATAAGTTTTGATCCCCGTTCTCAGAATTCTCAGTCCCTCTTAGAGGAAGATAAATGTTTATAAGAGAATTGTGCCTGCTACATAGTAAGTACTCAACTAATCTTTTAAATGCATGAGTAAATTGTAATATACTACCAAGGAAGTATTCACGATTTCTTGGGGAGCACAAAAAGAACAATGAATTCTGGGGAAGCCAGGATGGCTCAGTGGGTTGGGCGCTCACTTTGCAGCGCCGGGACCGGGGATCGAATCCCGGCCCTGGCCCCGGCCCATGAGGAACCATATACTGAGCTGGCAGCTCCCCCAGTTCAGTTCTCTCTCTGTCTCTGTATCTCTCTCTCTCCCTCTCTCTCTCTCTCTCTCTGTCAAAAATAAATAAAAAAAAATATATTTAAGAACAGTGAATTCTGCTTGGAATTAGGGCTACATTAGCACATTGGAGATGGTCCCTGGCAGATGAAGAGGAGTTTATCTAGCTAATGAGAGGAGCAGGCATTTCAGGCAGAGAAAAACTCATGGGCAAAGGCATAAACATCTGTTAGGAAAAAGTAGGTGGTCTCAGGTGTCTAGAGCCAAGGCTCACAGCCATCAATCTCTGAAGCTGGAGAGATGGGTTGGGACCAGCCTGTCACAGCTTTGTGAAGCCATGCTGAAGTTCTGAGACCACATTTTGCAAGAAATGTGCAGCCACTACTGGACTAGGCTCCATAGTGTTTGTGCTGGGGGGTGGGGGTGGGGGGTGGAACTGGGGGGCATCCACATATCTAGAAGTTATTGTGCTGAGCACAGGTCCAGTAGTCCAGGAACAAAAAAGGCAAAGTCCCTGACTTCACTAAGTTTGAATTCCAATTTGGGAAAAAACAATGAAAAAAATCAAGAAACGTGTAATATCAGGTACTGTGAGTGTAAAGAAAAATATAGTTATCGCAGGGTAAGAAATACTAATGAGCAACGGGGAGTCGCTTTAGGTGACATAAGACTGGGCTGATATTTGAGTAAAAAAGCAAACGAAGTATAGAAACATAAACATAGGAAATTTCTTTCACTAAGGAATTAGGAGACCTGAGTTCTAGTCCCAGCTTAAGCCTTTTCCAGCTGGTGGTTTGGGAAAATTGTGGTATTTTAAATTCCACAGACCTCTGGCTGGCTGTTACACACAGAAAAGCGTAAGAGTCTTGCATAAAGTAAGTGTTCGATAAGTATGTTAGATGATTGGATGAGTAATATACTAGTTACTAGTTATATCTGAAGAAGCACATTATTCTTTTTCCAGGATAATAACCTTAGCTCAAATACCATACCTTTTAGGATCACTTTTCTACTAGCCTGTGCAAAGAGCTTCCTTTTTGTGAAAACTCCTCCCCCACCCTCACACTGGTCCCTAGAATGTGATGTTGTCCACATTTTTACCCAAGGGTCAGTATTTGGCTGCAATTAGCTTAAATCCAAATCTGAGTTTGTTCTTCCAAATGATGGTAACTGACATTGGTCCCCCATTGGTCTGTAAATGGGGGCAGCCACTCACTGATACTAAAACAACCTTATAGACCACCACTCACTGTGTCTCCAGGACCCAGCACAATGCTTGTCATATAATAGATATTTCATGAATATTTGAGTCTCAGAAGTTAGAAAATGTCTCTCAAGTCACGCAGAAAATCTGCAGCAGAAGAGAATTTGATGTTAGGTGTGACTTATGTGACCCATGTTACCCAAAAGAAAAACGGAGGGTCCTTCTCCTGCAATCTGGGAGACCCCCCGAGTACATAAGACTGGTCATACAAAGCCCGGTGTAGTGGGGCCAGAACAGGGCCTTAGTATGAAGCCAACAGGGACAAACACATTCTAGACCCCTAATAGCTAGAGGCAGGTCTTTGGCAGAGTAGTTTGGAGGGAAGCAGGGCCTCCTTAGCAAGATGTTGAAGTGAAGAGCAAATATATGAGCAGCAAGCTGTAAGTCTATACACTAGTGACATCGTAGATCAGATCAGCAAGGTATAAGAATATGGAATTGCTTTAAGAGGGATTGACGTAGTCTGGACAACGAAAGAAGGGAAAAGCTTGGGGAGGCAGTGTGGTTGCCATCAGAGTCCACACTTAAGCCTCTATTAGCTCTACAGCAAAATGAATCCAGCTCGGTCACTCCCAACTACTTCTGTTGTTCTCCTAAGATCCCGAGTTAAGTACACTTCTAGATACTGTGTTTATCTGGACTGAATAGTCCTAAACTGATGATCACAGCCATGGATGTGGTACCGAGTGAACCAATCATGATAAGCAGACCCATGGAGCAGTGTTTTAATAAGGATTATTTTTCCTTCTAAATATTCAAAATATTGCAATACAGTCCTTCCAGGTTGTTGGGAAAGTCTGTAAAGAACCTACTTTGCATAGAGCAGGTACTCAAGGAGGACTAATTTTCTCCCTTGCCCAGCAACTCTAATTTTGTCTTTCTTGTCCCCCACGACCAGGTTGTATGCATCTTTGGTACTTAATGTATGGGAATCAATGAACTCACTTATAAACCTTCTATGTGGCTTATATGGTCAGTCCTTTAGCTTCCCTGTCAGGTTCTTTGCTAAACTTTGTCCTATTTCTGTTTAAGATACCCTAGCCTGCTTTCTGCTCAATTCCTCACTACTTCTCAATCCCTGGTCATTCCTTAGCTCACACAGGTGTGGTGTTGCAGTAATGATAGACATACATCAACAGAAGAGAGTTCAGCAATGGATCTACACTTGCAGAATCAACTGATTTTCAACAAAGGAGCCAAGGTCATTCAATGAGGGGAAAAGTATGTCTTTTCAAAAAAATAAAAACCTGTGATGGTATAGCTGGATATCTGCATAGAAAGAAAAAAGTTCTTCAGTCCTTATGTCATATGCAAAGTAACTTGAAATAAATCTTAGACCCAAATGTTACAGGTAAAGCCTATTAAACGTGTAGAAGATATAGAAAAAAATAGTTGGGACACTGCGTTAGACAAAAATACCTTAAATGCACCAATGGAAACAAAAATTAATACAACAGGCATCAAAATTAAAAATGTTTTTCTCTTTGAAAGACAGTTAAAATGAAAAGGTAAGCCAAACTCAGGGACAAAATATTTGCAAAACACGTATTTGACAAAGGGCTGGTATTTAGAAAAAATAACAAACACCATAAGGGCATGTGTTTTATTTATACACTTAACAGAAGAATAAAATGAAAAAGATTGATAATATCGACTTTTGGTGGTGATGTTTCAACAAGAGTGAAACTCCCATATATAGTTGGTAGGATCTCACAATGGTTTTGCCCCTTTAAAAGAAGGGTGGCAGCATCTTTAAAAATTACACGTATTAAACATATCTGACTTTTGATAGTTTGGTTGGCCTTAAGAGAATAAAAAAATGCTTAAACTAATGTACATTTATTAAAAGTTAAACATCAAACATGACATTCACAGGCATCTATGCAAAGGTAACACGCAGAGACACTGAAGCCAATGAAGAGACAGACCATATTGATTGATATAGAATCATTTCTAAGATACATTAATATATTGGTACAGAGCACCTTTATATTTTCTATACTATTTCTTTTTTTCTAAATTTTAATTAACACATTAAAGTATTACTCTAAAAAGTCAACACTACTTTGCAAATAACCACCGATTTAAATTAATGTAGCAGTTCAATCAGGACAGGTGATGCCTTCAGAGCAGAGACTGAAGGCCTTTATTTTGGACTCCCCTTGTCCAGGAGGATTTTATGTATCACAAGTGTTCTGCCAACATGACTTTTCTAAAGTAAACTGGAATCTGACTCAAAGCATTTTCTATATCTTCATTAAAATAAAAAATAAAAAATACAAAAAAAACAAACAGTAAAGTTGCAACTGCAGGAAAAGCACAGAAACTCAAAAGCATTTTGAACCTAATTTTACAACATGGTATAGTATATAAATACTAGATTAGTAAATCAAAATTTCATCTCCAATCTTGGGAAAAATCTCTTCACTTCTCTGAACTTGTTTTGTGATCTATGAAATAAGGATGACAATGCATATGCAGGGAGAGGTTGGACTACATATATTTTAGATATTAAAGAGCTTGGACAGGTAGAATTCTCCACAATTTGTTTTTAAACCAGTTTCATTGTGACATAATTCACATACCACAGAATTTGTCTATGTAAGTTGCACAACTCAAAGTTTTAGTCTATTCATTTTGCAACCACCACAATCCATTTTAGAACATTTTCATCATCTGCCCACACATCCCAAATCCCACCCCTTTCAGTCATTTTCCCCTTTCCTCTCCCACTCCCTACCCTCGACAAGAGTTTCTAGATTACAGAATTGCGGCATTTAAATGGAATCATACATGTGGCCCTCTGTGACTCCCCACTTTCAGTTAGCATGTCTTCAAGGTTGTTCATATTGTACATTTATCAGTACTTCATTTCTTTTCATTGCCAATATTCCATTGCATGGATTGATCACATTTTGTTTATCCATTCATCAATTAATAGGCACTCAGGTTGTTTACACTTTTGGGCTATTGTGAGTAATGTTACCATGAACATTTGTGTACCAGTTTTTGTGTGGTTGTACATATTCATTTCTCTTGGGTGTATAACTGAGAATAGATTTGTTGCATCATATGCTATGTCTAACTATTTGAGGAGCCACCAAACTTTTCCAAAGTGGCTCCCCCTTTTACATTCCTACCAGCAGGTTATAAGGATTTCAATTTTACCACATCCTCACCAACATTTGTCTTTTTGATTCCAACCATCCTATTAGGTGTGAAGTGGGATCTCATTGTGGTTTTTGTGTTTTTCTGAGACCCACGATGTTGAGAATTGTTCTCATGTATTTATTGGCCATTTGCATATCTTCTTTGAAGAATGTCTATTTAGATATTTTACCCATTTTTGAGCTATTTGACTTTTTGAGCTATAGGAGTTCTTTACACAAGTCCCTCTAGATACAACTCCTTTATCACATTTATGACGTGCAAATGTTTTCTATTTTGTGAACTGTCTCTTTTCTTGATGCTTCATCTGAAATACAAAGTTTTTAAAAAGTCCATTTTTTAATTTTTTTCTTGTTGTCTGAGCTTTTGGTGCAATATCAAAGAAATTCTTGCCAAATCCAAAGTCAACGATCTATGTTTGTTTTCACCTAAGAGTTGTACAGTTTCAGTTCTCCTTTAGGTCTCTGATCCATTTGAGTTATTGCTGTATATTGTATGGGGTAGGGATCAAACTTTCTTCTTTTGCATGTGAATATCCAATTTTACCAGTAGCATTGCTGAAAGACTATTATTTCCCCCATTGAACTGTCCTGGCACTCTGGTTGAAAATCAATTGAACGTAAGTGTGAAGGTGTATCTCCGGACCTTCAATTCCATCCCACTGATCTCTATATATGTCTACCTTTATGTCACGAGAACACTTCCTTCATTACTGTAGTTTTATAGTAAGTTTTGAAATCAGAATTAGGAAGGGCAAGTCCTCCCATTTCTCTTAAGATTATTTTGCCTATTCTGTGTCATGAATTTTAGAATTAGCTTGTCAGTTTCTAAACGTAAATCAGCTGGAATTGATGGTGACTGCATTGAGTTTGTAAATTAGTTTGGGGAGTATTACCATCTTAATATCCAGTCTTCTGATCCATGAAATTGAGGTGTCTTTTAAGTTTTTTAAAAAATTTCTTTTAACAATATTTTGTAGTCAGTGTATAAATTTTGTATGTCTTTTGTTAAATTTATTCCAAAGTATTTTATTCCTTTCAGTGCTGTTGTAAGCAGAACTGTCTTAATTTAATTTAGTATTATTCACTACAGATGTATAGAAATACAACTGAAGTTTGTATATTGACCTTATATGCTGCAACCTTGGTGAATTTACCAGTTCTCATAGTTTTTCCTCTAGACTTTTTGAGTGATAAGCAAATTAATGCACAACTTAATATTCTATAGATCATTTTTAAAACAAAAGTAAAGGAAAGAAAGAGGTGCTACAGAAGAAAAAGAAAATAGGAAAAAAACCCCACAATAAATTAGGAGGCAAGAAATCTGGTTGCTGTATTATTACTTAGGTGTGTGACCCTAAACAAATTTCTAATTCTCTTCTGGTTATATACTCTATTTTTCAAATATTTTTCCATTTGGCATACCTTTTAACTTCTGGGGATATGTGAAGAGTAGCCTTCCTTAGTTTATATAGCATTACAACCATGATTTTACATATATTGATCATCTTACTTACACCTTTTCCATTTTTCCCCTCACAAAAGAGAATAAAGTTACCCAAACTGAAAGGGTACTCTGAAAGTATCTTCACACTGAGAGCAAATATAACTCTCATGAAAAGTATAACAGAAGACATTGCGAGAGTATAGGCAATTATAAACAGTTATCCTCTGGGAACAAACTGAAATATAAAAAAATACTTTGGAGAGTTGTGTAAGAAATGAGTAAAACTGAGCAAATAGATGAAGTATTTACTTTGTCTAGTACTATATTAACATTTTAAAGCTATAACCAAAGACTGACCAATAAAGATGAAAAATGGCAAAAGTATGTTTTAAAAATATACATTATCTAAAGTTTTCACAAGGATCATCTTTTAAAATTAAGGTTTTAGGTAACTTTTTAAAATCATAATTTTGATGAAAATGGCAAAAATATCACCTGACATATAGAACCATGTTACAATTTTTTGCCAAACATTGACTAGGTATCTTCCCTCTACCTCTGCTAATGCTGACAGTACTAGAATAAGAAGTTACACTTACATATTTTATATTTCATTTCAAGTATTCTGGAACCTTAGTTTCAACCTCTGACATAAAGGAAGAGGACTATCCAAACAAGTACTAGAGCTGTCATTTTCCTTATGACACTGTAGAAAACTCGGAAAACCGTTTGCTGCATCTAGGGAATAGTCTGCTTCATTTCCTGTGCTTTTGTAAGCCTGGACATACTGTTCAGTTTCTTCATTATGTACCTTAGGGTTACTCAATTTGTTGGCATAATTTTTCTTGAATTGGGCTGGTTTATACTTCTGAGAACTCTGCTTCATTTTTTGAGTTGCATTCTTAGATTTTCCAAACACTGGGGCATTTTCTTCATCAGAGAAATGTCTGTCAAGGCAAACACTTTTCTTCATTACAATTTTCTGAGTGGTTTGCACATCAAATTTTCTACTGTGATCTAAAGTATTTGGTGGCTCAATTCTAACATCAGAGGTCTTGACTATCACGTTACTGACAGAATGAGGTATAGAAGTATTCACTTTATAGTTCTCTTGAAGCAGCTGATCTCCTTTAATAATTCTACTGTCCCTAGATTCATTTTGCAAATAAATTCCTGGATGATCCTTTGAAAGATGTGATGGACAATCAGAACTGGTAGCAACACAACAGTCATTGACTGTAAGGGACAAAGCTTTCAGGTCAACATCTGGTTGTACATTATTCTGAGGATGCAATGAGTTTATAAGTATTCGTTCCTTTAAAGGCAAATCCTGAAGATATAAATCAGTAATGCCAGAAAGTAGATGTTCTTCAGAATTAGTCTTTTGAAGATCCCAATCAAACACTCTTCTAATGTTTGTGGTGCATAATTCTGATTCACATGACATTTGCCCTGGGGTATTTTTAAAGCTATCAGGGATGGCTTTTTCAAGTTCGGATTTTAAACCATGAGAGAAAGTGTTCCTCGAGCTAGCTGGAGAATTACTAAAAGAAGTACCTTCCCAGTCAATGGTGCTCAAATGTAGATCAGCAACTGCGGATGCATTACGTGATGAGGTATAGGGTCGATTAGATTCTGAAATTACAGACTTACTGACAGCTTTAATTTGCTGCATAGCCAAAGGTCTTGAAGACATGAATTGTTCTTGTGTATTCGAATAGGGAGCATTTTCTGATAAAAGCAAGCTATTCAATGATGCAGAAATAGATTTCTGTGGTAATGGAGAATCAGGAAAAATATCCAAATTTAACTTAGAAGAAATTTCACATGTGGGTTTTAAGATCATGTGTGATGGAAAACTCCGATCATCTGTTTCTGGAAAACTGTTTTCTTTAGGCTTAATTTTCATGCCTGAACAGAAAAAGAAAATACAATATAATTAAAATGTTGAGTGATATTTGCGTTTTTGTCTCAGTAGCATTCCTAAAAACTGTTATAAATAATTATAACGAAATGATTATTAACAAAATATTGCAAAATATTTTCTGGGAAGCTGGATGGCTCAGTGGGATACGTGCTCACTTTGCAGCCTTGGAGACTGAGGATCAAATCCCAGCTCCGGCCCAGGTGGACCCATATGCTGAACTGGGGTGTGCCCCCAGTTCAGTTCTTGCCGGGACCTATGAGGGAGGGTCCTAGCCCAGTTTCTGCCCTGCACAGCCCCAAGTCTACCTGTGGAGTGAAACCATATGGAAAACTAATGCTGTCAACTATGGAGACCGCTCTGGGCCCTCCCCCTTCTCTCTGTCTGTCTCTGTCTGTCTCTCTCTGTCAAAAATATTTCTTTTGGAAACTGTTATAATTGAATTGTTTTCTTTACGGAGTTCTGGGAAATAAAGAAAATGTATTTATAATCCAAAATGTTATACATACTACCATATTTTGCTATGTATAATAAGCTCCCATGTATAATGCATATCCATGTTTTTGGCCCATACTTTCAAGGAAAAAAGATACTTTAATTTTTTAATTCAAATTTTTGTTTGTTTATATTTAGGTACTTGTTTTTTATATTATAAAGAAATTTTAGCATTTATTTTTAACATATTATGGTACAAAACATTTTATGTAACAAGTAATTACAAAACACAAGGATAGATACAAAGTATAAGAAATTTTATGTACTGTTAGCAAATTTGTGATATTTACACATCATATAAGGCCAAGAAGAGGGAGTGAGATGGGAGCTTGGGAACACAGGCAGAAATGCAGCCCTGGCAGGTTGGAAGCTGAGAGCTGACAAGGGTGGAGCTGGGGGAGGCTGAAGCATGGTGCGACCCTGAACAAACTGGGGCCCTAGCCAAAGTGATTATCATATTCTATGGTATTATTTTGCATACAGATATTGTTATTGATTTCTAGAATTACACTTTTAAGTCATAAGCATAAATGAAAGAATTAAAAACATTTATATAGATATGGAATATCCATATATCCATCCCTCACAAATTTGGGGAAAAAGTGCACATTTTACACAGCAAAATATGGTAATTGCTCACTAAGTGGTTAGTACTACAATTACTATTTTCAACATTGGTTAAGATTTATCAGACACAGAACAGAACCATTTACTCTTGGCTTTTGAGCTTTAAAAGAAAGTATGTCAAGACAAGAAGTAATCAAACTCCTTACTCTTGATTTTATAGAACTTACAGCAAAATTTAGACTAGATTCAAATTGAACAGAAAGGTTTTTTACAACATTGGTATATGGCATAAATAGCTACTAAATGTGATACTTACTTTTTTGTTTCTTCCCTTTAATTTCTAACTTTTGTTTCTGGTAAATAGCCACAATCTCAGGATAAGCTGCTTCAAATAACAATTCTTCTTCTAGTGTTTGTATAACTAATTCTCCATGTTCATCTTCCATAGCATAATGTTCTAAAAGATTAAAAATACGGCTAAACAGCTTTAACTACAGATTTGAGAAATTCAATTTTTCCAGGTAACAAAGCTTACCAGGTAAATTAAGTCATCCTCAAATGAACAATTCATGGCAAAGCCGGCTTTACAACCTCTCTATTCTAATAATCTGTTGATTCTAATACAAAATTAATTTTCTTCTGACTGCCAAGAGCTGGAAGGATATTACTTTTAAATTAGAACTTTTAATTTTCTTGCTTAAGAAATGGTAGGAGCAGCTGATAAAAAGTTTTGTTTAGATAAGGTTAGTTGGTTTTTATTTATTACAATAAGTGTTAAAATTCCAGATGATGAATGGTAGTAGAGTTACCTAACACTTCAATATTAACTTTCTCTAATGGTATTTTCTGAGAAAAATTGAAAAGTTCATAAAAAATATTTCAGTACTCCCTCACCAGTGAGGGATACGATCTCAAACCCCAGTGGATGCCTGAAGCCACAGACAACAAACCCATATACACTGTGTTTTTTTCCTGTCCGTACATACATATGATAGTTTAATTTCTAAATTAGTCATAGTAAGAGATTAACAAATAGTAATGATAAAACAGAGCAATTATAACAATATACTAGGAAGTCATGTGAATGTGGTCTCTCTCAATGTATCTTATTGTACATCATCACTAGTCTTGCACCTTGGAACCATTAGTAAAATAAGGGTTACTTGAACACAAGCACTGTGATACTGTGATAGGGAATCTGAAAACCTAGATAACTACTAACTAATGAGTGGGTTGCACATACAGCATGGACATGCTGGTCAAAGGAATTCATTCATGTCCCAGGAGGGACAGAGTGGGAAAGCATGAGATTTAACCATGCCACTTAGAACAGCATGTAATTTAAAACTTATGTATGAATTGCTTATTTCTGGAATTTTCCATTTAATATTCCTGGACTGCAAAACTGACCACTGGTAAATGAAACCATGGAAAGTAAAACCATGGATTAAAGGGAGTTCTACTATACTATTGTCCAGATTGTTGTTTCAAATGTTATCAATCTCTTGAGGATATATTTAAGACTTAATGGATTCATCGCAGCTGATAAATGAATCGAGAATGGTTATACATAAATTCATAAGAAGATACGTAAGTAGCAGACTAGATTTTTTCATTTGTCCTGTATGAGTGTAAAACTACACGAGAAGCCAAACTGTAATGAAAACATTAGTTGATGAGTTTGAAGTAGAAACAAATAGACACAGGTGAATTTAAAGTGTTTCTTAGTTAAACTAGCTTGGGGTACATTTTCTCCCTTAGCAGATAGTTCCCACAAAGATAAATGAAAGTGGGGTACATAATCCTCAGTTCTAAACAGTGTAAACTGCCAAACTGGGTTAATGCCATTTTATTTCCTGAAAATATACTAGTTGGTGGAACTGTTTCTAAAGAGTTTTCAAAATTCTTTAGCTTTCTATTTTGCTACTACTGCTTATAATGGTTCACCTAATTCTTTAATTTCAGTTTTCAAAGTTAACTTACAACTTAAAAATTCATTGAGATTATCAACTCTCATTCACATATAATCATACAATCTAATTTCAACGCCAAATATAAATGAATTTGGGGTTATTTTCCATGTTAAATGATCTGTTCTTTCCTTACCTTCAGTTTTGGAGCTGTTTGTTTATCTATCTATCTATCTATCTATCTATCTATCTATCTATCTAGATATCTATTTATTTAATTGTTTTTGACAGAGAGAGAGAGAGAGAGAGACAGAGAGAGAATTGAACTGGGGGAACTCCCCAGTTCAGCATATGGGTCCGCACAGGCCAGGGCCGGGATTTGATCCTCAGTCTCTGGCACTGCAAAGTGAGCACTTAACCCACTGAGCCATCCCGGCTTCCCCCTGGAGCTAATTCTAAGAGTTCAATGTCTATAGCAAAATAAGAGTAATTTAACAACTATAAATTCTCATGAAAACTAAACAAGAGCAGAGAAAGGAGAGGAAGAGTACCCCAGGTGCCATTCAGCAACCCTGATTTCTTTAGACAGCTACACAATGAAATTCAACAACCAGACCATTTGTAGCATCATTTTCTTGAGAAATATAAATCAAAACTATTTTATTATTTTCTTAAACATTAATTACCAAAAAAAGTAAATTTTAGACATTAAAATAAAATTAAAGCGTTACACATTTATTATTAGTCAAAAAATATTTAAATAGTATAGGTAAATTTTGAAATTAATCCTTGGTATTTGTGACAGGTTTCTTCTTTATTTTTTATATACATATGTTTTACATATGTGTACAATATGGTTAAATGTTATAAATTTCCCTTATAGTGAATACCTACCAGGTCTTTCCCATTCTATTTCAAAACAATGAACTCCATTTCTGATCCGGTTTTTAATAATTCTGAAAAAAAAAGTTCATCTAATAAGGTCCAATTGCATGAGTTACTTGGAAATTTTCAATTTGTTGATTGCATAATTCAATTTCCAATGACTTTTATTCTATTTTTATAATATTCTAAAAATATTGTGAGAAATTACCAGTTATTCCTTTAATTTATTCAAAAGAATTTTATTGTTAGGTTCCTGGAGCTTATAATTATTAGATCCTATGAGGAGACTGTTCCTTTCATTATTATTCAGTGTTCCACTTTTACAAAATAATTATTTTTGCTTTAAAGTCTATTTTGTTTCTGTTGATTTTGCGGTATCACTTTGGTAAATATTTGCCTGGTAAATCTTTTAAATCTCTTCACTTTCAAATTTTGTGTAGTTTTATTTTACTCATGATGTATAAGCAGAATACTGCTGAATTGTTTACTCATCCAATATAATGCTTTTTAATAGATGAGTTTAATCTATTGTGATTACCGACATAGGGGCACTCACTTGTACATCTTATTTTGTGTTTTGTCAACCAAGCTTGTTCTTTGCTATTTCACTATTGCTTCATTCTTTTGGTATGGTAGTTTTATTTTTCTATTTTATGTATTGGTATGGAAGACAGAGACTGTATTTCTAATGTTTTAGTGCTTACCCTTATTTATTTACACTCATATTTTGGAAGTTTTAGTTTATTATCATCATCATCATATTAATTATCAAGCATTATGTAGTTATTTATTTATGTACATATTTTTCCACTTAGGTTATTAAACTGGCTAAATATGTTTTATCAATTTTACGCTGACCACTGTTTCTCGTCTACAGTTTCTCTTTGGATTCAGTTTTCTTCTTGCTGAAATATAGCCAATGTTTTTTAAAAATTGATATGTTATATTTTATTGAGTACTTATATGTATCATATCCTATTAAGTGCTTTAAGTACATTTTCTTTTTTTAATTAAATTTATCAGGGTAACACTGGCTACTAAAATCATATAGGTTTCAGGTGTACAATTCTATAGTAAGTCATCTATGTGTTGCATTGTATGCTCAAAACCCAGTCAGTTCTCCTTCCATCACCATATATTTGACCCCCACTTCCTCCTCTACTACTCCCACTTAAGTGTTGTTAATAAGAGTTCATGAATGGTAAACTCTTAGTCTTCAAATGTCTGAAAGTGCCTTATAACCAGTGAATAATATTTTAATGTCTAGGTTGGCAATTATTTTTACTCAAAGCTTTGAACTATTACTCTATCATCTTCTGGCGTCTATTACTGTCACAAATTATGTGTTCTATCTGGTTGTCTTTTCTTTGTAGTTTATTCTATTACAGAAACTGCTATATATTAAAGATATTAAGAAGAATATTTTGGTTCTTATATTGAAATTTGAATATAATATCCAAATCAAACAGAAATATCTTTATACAATTCATACCGGATTGGCTGTAGCTGATTAGAGTTTCTTCGGCCAAGCTTTCTTTCTGTCATGTCATGGTGGGTCAAAAGCACCAACAATTTCTCACATGCATAGTGACTGGGCCACTCCATTTTTTCAAGAGTAAATCTCTATAAATATAATAAAAATAAAACAAGATTTATTATCTTTTGGAGCTGAACAGCACTCTCAGATGATGTTGTTTTTTTCCTTCAGAATTAACATTAATTAAGGTAGTATTTCCAGAAAGAACCACGAGCCTTCTAGGGAGGCAACATTTCATAATAATTAAGTTCAAGGGTTCTCAGTTTGAACGCCAGAATGATTTTCCAGATGTTGGGTAAATTATTTAACT
This sequence comes from Craseonycteris thonglongyai, assembly GCA_004027555.1. Classification (NCBI taxonomy): domain Eukaryota; kingdom Metazoa; phylum Chordata; class Mammalia; order Chiroptera; family Craseonycteridae; genus Craseonycteris; species Craseonycteris thonglongyai. The sequence continues at coordinate 20,317 of PVKE010022916.1, forward strand.
TGTCTTAGCCTCAGGTTTTCCATCTGTAAAATATAGCCAGCTCACAGATTATGAAGATTAAGTGAGATTACATGTAATGTGTTAAATATAAACAGCACTGAACATTTTAAATGTTTAATAAATGTTGGCTGCCAGTATTATTACTATTGTTGGTAGGGATAAGCAATAAGCAGTCACAATTTACTGAACCACCCTATTTCTCTAACCATTATATCAGGAGTTAACGTGATCTCTTTTAATCCTCATAGTAACTTCATGAGATAACTAATATTACTGCTATTTTTGAAGATAACACATATCCAGTTTCACATAACAGACTGTTCAAATTTAAATTTAGGTAACTGATTACAAATCCGAATGCCCTTGTGAACTATACTGCCTTTCATAACAATATACTAGATCCTGACGTTCACTGGTTGTTAGCCTCTCTCCCCCAACATATCCCTGAATACAATATATCTGAATATGGCATTTAAGGTATCTCCTAACAAACAACTCAACTATGATTTGTTCTATGGTCTACAAAGCTTGGTTACTGTGTGGCAAAGGAATGTAGAAATAAATGCTGAAAAATATATGGGCAGTCAATAGTTGTCCATTTTAAATCTCTCAGACCAATCAAAGAGATTATCCCTTCTTATCTTCTTAGTATCCAACTTCATGCTATAAAGTAAGAATTTATGTTCAGATACCTGAAACAATAATAAATCAGGTCTTTGGTACCTGATTACCTTCACCAATTTATCCTTGTTCAAAAGGAATTCTTGAATAACCTAATAAGAAAAAAATGAGAAAATTAAGGTTTCAAACTTTCAAAGAAGCTTCTGAAATAAACATCTTTGAATTATTAGTTATTACCTCATGGAATGGGAATCCCTCACAACTGTAAGCTTTTCTGAAAATAAATTATATACATGCTATTAATACAATTCTGATTTTGAAATCATCTCATCCAAGCTCTTCTCATTTATTGAAAAATGTCCTTGTATAATTGTCCCAGTCATAAAGCTTCTTTGAATCACTATTAAATAACTATCTTCTGAGATAGCCTAATTTTTTAACAGAATCAACAAAAGGATTTTGCGAACAGTTACTAATTTAGACATGGGGGAAGGTTATATGGAAATAATTCAACCACAGGTGTCTAAATAGGTCATGCCAGAAAATAATTAAAAACAAAAACTTACTTCTTGATATTATTCTCCACTGCAATCAGTTGCCTATCATACTCTGCACAGTGCCACTCACAACGACAACAGTATTCATAGTCATGTGGTTCACAATATCGATCAGTTTGACATAATTTGCATCCATAACGTTCATGATCCTTAGGTGAACCTTTATGGAGACACAAAAAAATATGATCTTCACCGTCTTTTAGAATTATCTTGTACACACACATACACATATATTTTGTGTGTGTGTGTTTGCCTATTTTGCCCTTACCTGAATTTTCAAAAATGAATACTGCCTAGCATAGTACCTAGCATATGGAAGGGTTTCAATACATTTAGGCTGACTAGAGTAATGAAACACTACAGTAATTCTTAGGATCAAGTAGATTCTGAGCTATTACTATCATATGACAAGATTTCTTTGTTTTTGTGAATTACTCTGCTATATGAAAGTACTAATCTGTTACTTGAAATTATACATTTGTAATTTGAAATAATAAAATAAAAAATTTTGTGACTTATTTGATAGCCACATACAAAAAACATAGAATATAATTATTATTAGTAGTAAAAGATTATTTACTTAATAGAATAATTCAGGAAATGGTTTCTATAATGAGAATATTTTTATAATACAGCAGTTAATTACCTCTGCTACTATCTAGTTCTCAGTTACCTTTATAGCTATTTTTAAACTGTGCTTGGAATATGAACAAATTAAAACTGGCATGGGTGTGTGTGGGGCCCCAGTTGCCTTCAAAAGGAAAGCATGACTACCTTAAACATTGTTTTAAGAATAGAAAAGAGCATACATAATTGATATGACCTAAAATTATCATTTATTAATAAAAGGTATCAGAAAACTATGAAATGGAATCTTTTCTATAAGAACATTTATTCCTTCCATGATTTAAGAATGTTAATAAAAACACATTAAGACAAATATATAAATCAGAATTTCTTTTAAAAGACGAGCTACCATGATTTCCTAACCTCTCCTGGGAGTGAAAGGCATGATCTACTACAGAACAGTGACATCTTTTTTTCTACCAAGACTAATGCAGAGAAACCAAGCATTCTCAATAATAATGAACATGTATTAGAAATTAGTGTTAATGCATTATCTTCACATATAATAAAAATGCCCTATAGGACAATTAAAAATCTCTTAAGTATATAAATATAAATCACTAATATAAAAACAAATAGTTTCAGGTCCACTTTCCACTAAGACCTATCACTATAACATTTTTTCTTCTTAAAATGGATTGCTATATTGGAAATAGAATTTAAAAACTAAATAATTGCACTTACTCTATATTTATCATTGATGTCACATTATTTCATTCAATTAATATTTATTGAGTGCCTATTATGTATATGTAATACAACTCCTCATCTGAGGATTCCAGATCTAGTGGGGAAGAGATGTATGTAAAATGTACTATAAGACCAGGGATGAAAACATGGGTATCTGACGTGGGTATAATACTCTAAGATATCATTTCCTATGTCTGCTTACCTGGATGGGAACACACAGAGCAATGAGCCAGTTTTTTTATAACTAGTGGCTGTTGATTAGTGTAGCCAGATTTTTCATTCCATTGAGTAAACCTTTAAAATAAAATGGGTTTAAAAAGAAAAAAAAAAGAATAACAAGGTCACCAAAATGCCATGTTCATAAATATGCTGTTCCCTTCCACCTGCCTACTTATGCTCCCTTTGATGGTAAGTTAAGTTGCTGGCCCAGCCTGAAAAAAACGTAACTCCAAGGACATTTTGTAACAGGGGTGGAGAGAGTCAAAGATGGGGAGGGGGAAGAGGGAGAAAGACTAAGGACTGGGGGTAGAAGGGAGAAGGGGAGAAAGGGGAAGAGAGAGGAAAGAAGAGAGAGAAGAGGGAGGAAAAAAGAGCATGTTGTGTATACCGGTACTCAAATATTCACTCAGTCTTTTTTCAAAAACAATTTTCACTTAGACAAATATGTAGGGAGAATTATTTATGTACATCTGCTTTTTATCTCTTTTCTGTGTGCCAGAGTATAAAACAAACAGAATCATGTACATGAACACTTCTGTATATTAAAATAAGGGTGAAGGGCAAAGTATACAATTAAAATACTAAGTTTCTTGGTAAGAACTGTTAAAAAATTCCAAATCACTTAAAACGATCATTTTCTAATCTCTTATACAAACAGCAAAAAACATTACCTGTTTAATAAAAGATTTTAAGAAAAATGTGTATTACTGCCAAAATGTCTAGTAAACAAAAGTTAATTTTTAGCTAAAGTTCTAGGTCAACATAAAACTATGAGGATAGCTGTTTATCATAAAAGTGTTCTGAATTGTTCCTGTACTTACAGAAGTGAGAGTTCTAATAAAAAGCTCAATTATCTCTTCAGTTTATTGTACAGTAACTGGCACTAAGAGTTATTATTTAGCTTTTGGAATTTCTAACTTGTTTACTACAAAGATCAAGTATAAGCCTGTTAAAAATTAGCATTAAATGCTGCTGGTTGTTAGATAAATAATAAATAGAGCTTCAAAAATTAAAAATAGGGGAAAAGTCACTCTAAATTAAAATGCAAGATAATTATAACAAGTGGAATTCCATTATTTTCAAATGTTAAGACCAGCTTTTATAAAGTGGCGCCAAAAGTACAAACCTGCTGAAACTGTTTCAGTAATAATGATTTGTAGTTAGCCAAGTACCATATCCACTTGTTTTTCCTTCTTTATATTATTTTCACTGTTTGCCAAATGATTCCTTAACTCACCTCCATGCCAAAGCATACCTTTTTATTCTTGCTTTGGCATAGTAATCATTGATATCAATAATGGATTCATTGAAGTCTTAAATCTATCAACAGCTTTGCAGCTGAAACAGAAGCCTTTCAGGAAGGAGTGGCGACTTGGACATTATTCTCACAGTCATTCTTTCTTGGTTTCTACACTATTGTTTCTTTTCACGTATTCACCATCTCAAATGTGCTGGAGGCAGAGAACATCTTAAGTCTTCCAGTATCCTACTTCCTTTCCTTTATTCACTCCACACTTTATCATCATTAATAATAATTTTTATAAACCCCTGCTTTTATCAAGTAAATATAATTCACATGCTTTCAAAACTAAATATAGCATAGTTTGTAAATTTCAATATATTCTGTATCTTAATTGTCTTGAATCCTTAAATTGTATAGTCTGAACAATTAGAATTAATGCATTACTAAACATATGGTTATAGAAGGGCAGTCAAGTAAAATTTTTGAACAAGTGTTATTTATTATTAAATATTTATAACATCAGGCATTTCACTTATATAAATACAATATCAAAGTATTTTATATCAAAATAATTTTAAATGTAAAAATTATTTTAATGTTTTATCTTTAATTAATGACACAATAGTCTGTGGCAAATGCCCATGGTTATAAATAAACACATTTATTCTTACTATTTGTGTTTGTAATGAGTTAATATTGAAAAAATACAGTATGTGTTAGGACACACACACACACTCTCATCCATTTTTGGAAAACTTCAGAATAAATAAAAATAAGTCATTTCAAATGGAAATATAAATCAGTTTAAAAATATAAAATGTGTTTGTGGAAAGCACAATACTTTTTTTTTTTTTTAATACTTAAT
>PVKE010022917.1:0-25138 GCA_004027555.1 Craseonycteris thonglongyai
TGCATGACCCAATAGAATTGCGCACTCGGTACCCCTCCCCTGGTTTGAATTGTGAATAAAAGGACAAACTTGGTGTAAGTCAGGGCTTGTTGCTCTCGGATGAACCGGGGTGGCAGCCCAGATTCGAATCTGCTAATAAAATCTCCCTCACCAATTGGCAGAAGAGGGTCTGATTCCACCAAATTCTCTGTGTCGTGGTGGTCTGTCTCGCGGGTGGTCTCATTCGGCACAACATGGCCCATGCGAACCCATGTGCTGAACTGGGAGCTCCCCCAGTTCAGTTCCCTCTCCGTATCTCTCTCTCTCTCTCTCTCTCTCTTTCTGTCAAAAACAATAGAATAAATGAATAAATAAATCTTTTAAAAATATATATATAAGCTATATATAAAATATAAACTAAATATAAATATAAACTATATTAAAATAAAGCTTCTTTAAACAGAAACACAGAAAATAAGGTTGTGGATTGGTCCTTTGACAAGAATGTTGTGCTCAGAGGCTCACAGGAACTAAGCCTGTATTTCCCTTAGGGACTATGGCTCCGTATTTTCTGATTCAGAGGTGACTGTATAAAACATAACTACCACAAATAACAATAACCAACTATATTTGCTCTGCATTTGTAATGTGAAAGCAGCCATAAACAATACATTAACAAGGAGTATGGCTGTGTTCCAATGAAACTTTGTTTATAGATATAGAAATTTAAATTTTATAAATTTTTATGTTATGAAAGATTTATTTTCTCTCCCGACCCAGTGAAAAGTATAAAAAAAAGTCTTAACTCGCTGTCCTTCCATGCACTGAATTTGGCTTGTGGGTCGTAGTTTGCCGATTCTTGCTGTGGAGTCTTGTTTTCAATGATTCCCTCTGCTTGCGGAGCCAGGTCACTGTAGAGCAGGGATGTCCTGCCATATGGCTTTCCTGGGCCATATTCGAAGAACCGTCTTGGGCCACACATAAAATACATTCACACTCATGGTTTCTCATGAGCTAAAAAAAAAAAAAAAAAAAGTTGCAACAAAATTGCCTCCTGTTTTAAGAAAGTTTACCAATTCGTGTTGTGCCAAATTCAAAGCCACCCTGGGCCACGCTTGCTGTACAGACCCGTCATCTCGTTCCCCAGGAAGTCTGTCATCCCAGGACCATCCCTCTTGGTGGGGCCTGAGCACACGGGTGGTATCTGGGTCTTTGGAATAGAAGGAAGCAGTACGAATGTCAGTTCAGAGAGCTGGGTCTGAAAGCCAGTTGTGCCCCTTCCTAGCCGTTTTCCTGGAGCCAACTTTGCTGAGCTCTACATATGAGACAATCCGGGCGATCTCCTGGGACTTTATACACGGAACTCACCATAAGGGGCTTAGCAGAAGAGATTCTTGGACCACCCTCACCACTCCCACCCCAGATCAGTTAGGCAGCTTGACTTCTCCCTTCGGGGTTCCTTAGGGATCACTCAACCCTCACACAGGAAGCAAGCAGATGCCCACACACCTCTTTCCTTTTACCCTTCTCACCATTTTCAGGGCTCAGAGACCCCACCAAGCAAACCATAAATAAACAGGAAGATACTTCCCTAAACCTGTAGCCTGACTTCTGTTGCCAGGCAGCATGCTGGTTGGAGCATAGGGAGGTGCCCCCAGATTGCCCCCACCCTTGTTTAGGCTCATGTCAGTCAAAAAAATTTTCCTTGCCTCTGGCAGAAACCTGCTGGTGAGAAATCTCTCAGATGTCACCGCAAGAGGGAACAAAATGGAAAACTCTTTTTCTGACCAAAGGGATAACATCCCTTAGCTCATTCCTTTTCTTTAAGGTCAGATCGGGAGCATCCCTTGAACATGGTTCCAGAAAAGCTTCCCGATAAATTTATGTTTTCCTTTCAACATGGATTACTTTCCGTAATAATGATGAACATTGTAAGACGCAATGCTAATTTTCCTCATCTGTAAAAGTGAAGTAATGATTCTGACCCTAGCCTGACATTAAAAGTGACTGGTAAACTCCATGGGAATGTTAGGGTTATTACACTTAATGCCCTTTCCCTGGATTTTATAAGGCATGTCTGCCCCGTCCAGCGGGGCACGACAACGCAGAGCGAGGGGGAACCTATGGAGGACGAGAGACAGGAGACACAAAGAAACAGAGGCAAGACAGGATTCTGATCAAGCCACCAAATTTTATTTGTTACAGCGGTACTTATGCAGTAGGGACAAAGGAGGGCAGGGTAGCTATTGTGGCAAGGGATGATTGGCTGTGTGTGGGGTATGTGGCAGCCTATGGTTGGCGGGCTCTAGCGGGCAGTTTAAGTGAGGGAGGGGCAGGAGTCATACGGGAAATGTTATTGAGTAAAAGGTTATCTTTGGCTCCAGGCCAAACCGCAGGGGATGCATGTGACTTCTGAGAATCGTTCTCCTTCTAGGGGAAACCGATCTCTCAAGATGGAGTCGACTCTTAAAATGGAGTAACTTTTGTTTTTAGCCAGACTGGTCCCAGTTGGTCCCTGACATCTCCTTTTTTTCTCTTATAAAAGAGTGGGCTTTAACCGATTGGGGGAGTAGTGACCTGGGTCCTCCCGTGGGCTTTCCAAACCCACTGGCAATGGCTCTCGGTATTTTTTGGGGAGGAGAGGCAGAGCCGATGGATTTTTTTATAGATACCAACCTCTATGCAACCCAGGTATACTCACAGGGAAATCCAGAGAGGGTCAAAAAGAAACCTTCCCTTGCAATGCTTTGCTTTGCACCCAGATCGGTACCCATACCTTTCCCGTAGGGGTAGGTAAGCATTTCTCTGGTCATAATGCTGTCCCTTAAGGGAGGGAGGGATGTTCTAGGTCAGCCATGGCCGAACGATGATAGTGAACCTGGATAGGTCTGGCTAGTGCGCTATCAATTTGTCTCTTAACAAAATCTGTTAGTTTTCTGAAGGCCCAGGGGCCGAAGGATAGGATTAGGATAAAGCCTATGAGGGGGCCAAGGATAGGAAGGAGGTAGGGGAGGAATCCATTGAATCCGCTCCATAAAGGATTTTCAAATAACTCTCTGCGCCTCTTCACCAGGTCTTCCTGTAGCTTCTTTATCTTGTCTCGGACGATTCCGGATTTGTTGGCGTAGAAGCAGCAGCGTTCCTGTAGGGCTAAGCAGATTCCTCCCTGTTCTGCGGTAAGTAGGTCTAACCCTCGTCTGTTTTGGAGGACTACCTCCGCTAGGGAGTCAATTTGGTCCTGAAGGTCATTTATAGTTTCTGATAATGCTTGGACATCGTCAATTATTTGATTAGATAATTTGTTGTAGGAATGGACGGAATGACCGATGCCGGCAGCTCCTGCGGCCAGGGCGCTGGTAAGGCCTACAACTAAGGGAATGAGTGGGACGGCTCGTTTATGTCGCCCCCCTATATAGTCGGGGCTTGGTAAGGGAAGGGGTTCATCACTTGGAACAATGGAGATATCCGGGAGGATATAAGCTAGGACACAGAGTCCAGTCCAGTTAGTGGGGAGGGCTGTATATACCATATTTCCTCCGCATAGAAATATTTGTCCTCGGCTAGGGCAGAGGGGTGAAGTGTAATTTTTAATAGAGGAGCAGTTAGTAAAGGTAACAAAACCTACGTTTATATCAAGGCTGTTGTTTTGCGATGGCGCGTGATAGCAAACAGAAGAATTGAACCCTATTGGCTGAGCTCTAAAGGGTGTATTAAGGGTGCATGAGGAGTTCTGTGTTATAGTGGAATTGGTAAGAGCAGGGATAGCAGTTGGCATAGGGTTTATAGTAGCTAAGCATAGCCAACAGTCATTGGCGAGTAGGGGATTAGAATCATTTAGAGCCTTATGTGTAACTGCCAATATGTTATTAGCTTGGTTGGCTTTGTCTGTTGTTTGGAGAGCGGAGGATTTATCTGCAATTCGGACAGAAAGGGCTTCTATTCTTTTTTTGTGTGTGATAATATTTTAACCAATCTGATGGTCCTCTCCTCCATCAGTAGTTTCTATGAATGTGAGCATCTGCCAACATACTGTGTCCCCGGTTTTTCCTTGACAAGAGGCGGTTTGATAGCCATAATACTTAATTTCCTGAAGAGGGGTGTCTCTGGTAAGTTTAGCAGAAAGTATCGTGGAATGAGGGGAAGAGGAGGTGTGGTTGCAGGTGTGGACCTGTTCATAACAAGAAGAATGTACTTGTGGTTTAAGGGGGCAGCTGGATGGGCAGTTTTTGTCAGAAAATTGAACTGCAGGCTTTGGGTAGCATATCCATTGTGGTTTAGAAAAGCCCTCTGTTGTTGATCTAGTGGCTAAGTATGCAGTTTTTGTATTACAGTCTACTGTGTGTGTATACAGACCTGTAAAATTGCCAGATTGTATCAAGGGGCAGTCGCAGGGTGCACCATAGAGGGCCGTGTAGAGCTGTGCTTTAGAAACAGGGCGACCAAGGCCGGCCCAGACAACAGGGGCCGACAGGATGAAGGATCCCATGATGAGTGTCAAGAGCAGCATTTCTGTGGGAAAAATAAGGATTGTGTCAGGGAGCATGTCCCTGGAGGAGGGGTTATTATGTTTTAGGAGGGTTAATGGGCTTGATAAGGCGTTCAGGTAGCCATCGGGGTCCCTCTTCTTGTGTGTCATAAACACATACAGAACCATGTCCCCAGATGAGGACTGGATTGGGACCATGCCATTTAGAGGTTAAAGGGTCCTTCCACATAACTTTTGCATATTGGTTTTTTGTTTCTTGATGCCATAAACGGTCTGCTGCAGACTTACCATTGTTATCTAATTGTAAAAAATTGAGGGTAAATAATGCATGGTTGAGAATATTGCGGGGAGAGCCTTTTGTAGGATAGATGTTGTTTGTTTTGAGTTTGGTTATGGTATTTTTGAGAGTTTGATGGGCTCTTTCTATTATTCCCTGTCCTTGAGGATTATATGGGATACCGGTGACATGTTTAATTTGGAATTGATGACAGAAGTTTTGAAATGCCTGTGAGGTATATCCAGGCCCATTATCTGTTTTTATTTTTTGAGGCCTTCCTATGGTGGTAATACATTGAAGGACATGTGCTATGATATTTTTAGAGGCTTCGCCACTTTGGAGGGTAGCTAGAATGAATCCACTATATGTGTCGATGGTTACATGGACGTATTTAAGATTCCCAAATTCGGAAATATGGGTAACGTCCATTTGCCAAATTTCATTGGGGAGTAAACCTCTTGGGTTTACCCCTAGATGAGGGACCGGCAAGAGAGTGACACATCCTGGGCAATCTTTAACAATTTGTCTAGCTTGTTCTCTGGTAATTTTGAACAGAAGTCGAACAGTGTGAGCATTAAGATGATGGAGGTCATGGCATTGTTTAGCTTTTGTGATGGGGTCGATGATGATAGCGTAAATGAAACGGGTGTTTAGGTCTGCAAGGGCATTACCTTGCGAAAGGGGGCCAGGAAGGTCAGTATGGGCTCTTAAGTGTCCAATATAGAAAGGTTTTTGTCGTTTTAGAATAAGGGCCTGGAGTTGGCAAAAAAGGGAAATTGCCTTAGTAGACGGTTTGATATAGGGAACTGTCTCTAAAATGGGAACAGAGATTGCCAAGTAAGCACTGTCTGTGTATAGGTTAAAAGGGGTGTCTTGTAATAGCTGGAAGACTTGTAAAATGGCAAAAAGTTCTACAAGTTGAGCGGATTTGAAAGGGGATTGAATAGTATAATTTTGTGAGTCTACAACATAAGCTGCAATACCAGAGGAAGACCCATCGGAGAAAACTAGGGAAGCATGTCTTAGAGGGGTGTTGGAAGTGATTTTTGGGAAGGTGAAAGGGTGTAGCCGTGCAAATTGAAGAAGTTTATGTGAGGGATAATGGTTATCAATCCTGCCTTGAAATGAAGACAAGGTTATAACCCATTCGTCCTCATTTTGTGAAAGCCAATCTAATTGCTCCCGAGTATAAGGGAGAATAAGTTGATTAGGATCTTTGCCAAAATATTGACGGCTTTTTTCTCTGCCTATTTTTATAAGCCTAACGACCAGAGAGGGATATGTAACAAGAATCTTGGGAGGGGAGGAAGGTAAGTGAATCCATAAGAGGGGATTTTCTTGCCATAGGACTCCGGTAGGTGTGTGGCGTGTGGCACAAATGATGAGGGAGAAAGGTTTGTCATAGGATAAGCATCATATCTGTTGTTGTTGAATTGCTGTTTCAATGGTAGAGAGTGTTTTTATTGCCTCGGGAGTAAGCTCGCGAGGGGACAGAGGATTTGAATCTCCCTGTAATATATCAAAGAGTGGTTTTAGCTCACCTGTTGTGAGCTCGAGATAGGGTCTAAGCCAGTTGATGTCTCCCCAAAATCGCTGAAAATCATTGAGTGTCCATAAATGGGATGTTTTTAATTGTATTTTTTGGGTGGTGATATTGTTTGAATTTAGCTCAAATCCGAGATAGTAGTAGGGGTCTTTTAGTTGTATTTTATTTGGGGCAATTTGAAGCCCAAAAGAGGCAAGGCGTCGTGTCAGCTCCTGACTGCAATTGAGGACCTCGACGGTATTGGCCCCTGCCAAGAGAATATCATCCATGTAGTGAATGATATAGATAGAGGGCCATCGAGGCCTAAGAGGATCTACGGCTTGGGCAACAAATTTTTGACATAAGGTAGGGCTATTTGCCATGCCTTGAGGAAGGACTTTCCATTGGTAACGATGCATTGGGCCTTTAAAATTAATAACTGGGAGACTAAATGCAAAGCGTTCTCGGTCCTGAGGGTGGAGGGGGATGTTAAAGAAACAATCTTTTAGATCAATGATGATTTTAAAATGATTAGCAGGAATAGCTATAGGAGAGGGCAAGCCGGGTTGAAGCGCTCCCATTGTGAACATAGTTTTATTAATTTCCCTGAGATCTTGGAGGAGTCGCCATGTATTAGATTGTTTTTTCTTAATCACAAAGATAGGGGTATTCCATGGGGAGGTGGTGGGTTCTAAGTGTCCAGCCGCCAGTTGTTCCTGTACTAACTTGGTGGCTGCAGTAAGTTTTTCTTGTGTCAGAGGCCATTGATCTACCCATATGGGAAGTTCAGACTTCCATTTAATTTTGTCTGCATGGGGTACAGGAAAGTCAATGGCCGTTATGCAAAATTTTGATTTCCTAGCCCTTGGCGGTCATTTTTGGGTACTATGGGGAGCGGTTGATTTATGCCTTGATTGTTTTTTCCTAGTCCTTGACCGGGCAGGAAACCCTGGTTAAGCATTTGTTGGGTGATTGTTTCATTTGGGCTACACATAATAAGTCTTAATTGGGATAAGATGTCACGACCCCAAAGGTTAATAGGTAGTCCTGGGACAATATAAGGTCGGACCTGCCCTGAATTGCCTTCGGCATCTTTCCAGGTTAAGATTTTTGAGCTTTGTTTAGGGTTGGTGGATTGGCCGATGCCTTTGAGATGAGTTACGGAGGCTTCACAGGGCCAATTATGGGGCCAATATTGAGCTGATATTACTGTGGCATCTGCCCCTGTATCAACTAAGCCTTCAAAGGTTTTTTCATCTAGTTGTAACGTTAGTAATGGCCTTTCAGTTGTGATTTTTTGAATCCAGTAAGTATCAGAGGAGCCAAAGGCGGAATTTAATCTGGGATGTTGAATATTGCTTTTATTTGTAGAGTTTAAGGGGAGTAGTATGAGTTGGGCTATCCTGTCTCCTTTTGAAATAGATATGGGTCCTGACGGGGCTGAGGCCAAAAGGGTGATTTGTCCCGTATAATCATTGTCGATGACCCCTGGGATAATATGGAGGCCAGCCAAAGAGGAACTACCACGTCCTAAGATTAAGCCGAAAGTTTCAGGGGGTAAGGGCCCATAAGCCTCAGTAGGAACGAGCTGAATGCCTTGGTCTGGTATTAATATTGTATCGGAGGTGGCACAGAGGTCCAATCCTGCGCTTCCTGGGGTGGCGCGGCAGAGGGAGCTGGTGTTTGTGTGGGAAGGATATGTGTCTGCCTTTGTACCTGGGTTTGAGGAATGAACCTGATTGCCCCTAGGCTCTGTCCCGGGCGTGGGGCCAGGGGCTGGCCCTGTTGGAAGTTTCCCTGTTTTGGGGGACGGGTTTGACCATTAACATCAGTTTTAGCATAACAGTCAGCGGCCCAATGTTTGCCTCTTTTGCATCTGGGGCAGACCGTGTTAGGGGGCCCTTGTGGCTTTCCTATTGGGCAATTGCGAATAAAATGTCCAGGTTGCTTCCAATTAAAGCAAGTTTTTTGTTGTTTATTTGTAGCAAAATCTTTGTTTTCATTGAGATCTTTGAGAGCGGCTCCTATGGCCATTCCAATTGCATGCGAGGCTCCTATGCCTGAGCAAAGTTTAATATAATCAGAGAGGCCACCATTGCGGTGAGGTCTTATGGTCTCCTGGCAAGATGGATTAGCATTTTCATAGGCAAGGTGTTTAATAAAGGCGCTTTCTGTTTCCCCTTCCCCTACTAATCGTTCGGCAGCATCGGTTAGGCGGCTGACAAGTCACTGTAAGGCTCATCAGGACCTTGGCGAATCTTAGCCAAAGAGGCGGTGGCTGAGCCTTTGGGGGGAAGGCGCCGCCAAGCCTTAAGGCCGGCGTTTTGTATTTGTGCCAATAACCCGGGGAGAAAAGCTGCTTGTGCCTCATTGGTGTCGTAGGGACTCCGTCCGAGTACCTTGTCTCTCGTCCATGAGCGGGACGTTTTACTTTCACTATTGCGTTGTGCAGTTTCTCGGCAGTTTTCTACAAAATCAGTGCGCCAAAGGACATATTCGCCTCCAGATAAAGTGGCTCGAGCTAAAAAGAGCCAATCATTGGGAGTTAACCATCGATCACTCAGACTTTCAAGTATGGCCAATGTATAGGGAGCTGTGGGACCATAACTAGTTACTGCCGCTTTTAAGTCTTTAAGGTGTTTAAGGTTTAAGCGGCGATATTTTTGGCCTTTAGTTTTGTCTTGATCTGGGATGGGGTTTTCTGTATCAGAAGCCTCATCCTCAGAGATTTGGTCTTGATTTTGGGAGTCAGGGGGGTCTTCCCCTCCTTCCTCTTCTAGGTCTTTTGGAGGGGATCTGGCATTATTACTTCGAGTGACTGGAAAGGCAAGGACTGGGGTTTTAGGTTTGAGAGTCTTTGAAGGTTTTGTAGGGGCCTGATCAGGAGTTAGGGAGGTAAGTTCGGCCTCAAGGGCTTGAATTTCTTTTATAAGTTGGACATGTTCACGTTTTTGTTGGAGGATTTCTTTTATTGAGGAAATTTCTTGGGTTAAGGAGACTAGCTTGTCGGATAGGATCTGGATGGGGGGGTGGAATGAGATAAGGTTCTAAAATCGGAGCACAAATGGTGGGTGCATCTCGAGAAGGGTTATAGGGAGGGGGTATGACTGGTTTATTGGGGAGGCATTAGAAAGAGGGAGAGCAAGACCCCAAGGGTCGTCTCCGTCATGGTAGTGGGCAGCTTGTTCATCTAGGGTTTGTTGATCTTCTGGGGGTAATTGGTCATTATGGCGGTTTTTTGTAAAGGAAGTGACGGATATATTTTGGGAGGTTGTAAAGGGTTTTTTGGTGGTTTAAAGTCTTGGTTAAGGTCTAAATCAGAAGGTTGTTTTTTAAGGGTGTGTGGCTTGGGTTCTTCAGGGATATCTATTAAGATAGATTGGCAGACAGAGGGGGGGGCGGGAATTTTCTTTAAGGACTGTCTCCCCTGTCTCAATGACTTTTAAGACATCTGGGTCATGAGAGTGGACCTTGAGGATATCATTAATTAGATTCCAATATGAAAAGGCAGAGACAGGGACCTTGGCGGGGCCGAAGACCCGGTAATAGTCATTTAAAGAGTCTCTGACCCTAGTCCAACATTTTATATCTATAGTACCCTCTTGAGGAAACCATGGGCAAACATCAGAAAGAAATATAAAGAAATCACGTACCGTATTTTCCGGCGTATAAGACGACCCCCTAATTTTACAGTTAAAACATAGGTTTAGGCCTATATTCGCTGTATAAGACTACAGCCTCGGAAGTGGGGGGTAGTCTTATACAGCGAATATAGGCCTAAACCTATGTTTTAACTGTAAAATTAGGGGGTCGTCTTATACGCCGGAAAATACGGTAAATCTTTTTTTCGAGCCTTAATCCTTCGTGTTTGAAGAGATTCCTTAATACCTTTAAGGAAGAGCTCGTGAGAGCTCAATTCCTGTCCCATAATAATTACCCACTTACCTTAACAGATCAAACTCGCAGGTCGGCTGGTCCCGCGGTGATCAGGAACGATCAAAGTCACAGGACTGATGATCCCGCAATGATCAGGAACGAGTCTTCACTCACGGATCAATATCACGTGGCGACTCAAGACGAACCTGGCTCACTGATAGTGGAGGTTCACGGCATGCCCCGGCCGAGGCTTCATAAGTGGGCGTCCTCCAATTGGATCCGTACCTCGGGCCCCACGTTGGGCGCCAATTGTGCCCCGTCCAGCGGGGCACGACAACGCAGAGCGAGGGGGAACCTATGGAGGACGAGAGACAGGAGACACAAAGAAACGGAGGCAAGACAGGATTCTGATCAAGCCACCAAGTTTTATTTCTGTTACAGCGGTACTTATGCAGTAGGGACAAAGGAGGGCAGCGTAGCTATTGTGGCAAGGGATGATTGGCTGTGTGTGGGGTATGTGGCAGCCTATGGTTGGCGGGCTCTAGCGGGCAGTTTAAGTGAGGGAGGGGCAGGAGTCATACGGGAAATCTTTGGCTCCAGGCCAAACCGCAGGGGATGCATGTGACTTCTGAGAATCTTCTCCTTCTAGGGGAAACCGATCTCTCAAGATGGAGTCGACTCTTAAAATGGAGTAACTTTTGTTTTTAGCCAGACTGGTCCCAGTTGGTCCCTGACACATGTCAGCATTTTTATCCCTAGGAACTCCTGGCGCGTGCAGGCACGAGCGCACGAATGTGCGCAAAGCAGAAAAGCAACACTCAGGAAACCACAGCCTCAGCCCTTAGAGCCAGAGAGCCCTCCCACCCCACCTGGTGCTCAGTCCAAGAATAAAGGTGCCGGCGCTCCGAGGGCGGCGGAGACCTTGCACGTCTCGGATGAAGAAAGAACGCGGAGTCCTGCGTCTGAACGTGAGTGGGTCTGCATCGTCCCGCCTTTCTGCACCTTGAGCACGCGGAAGGGCGCAGGAGAGGGCGGAGGAGGCGGGGAACCTGCCCGGCGACCCGAGCCAGCCCGCCGGGGCGGCGGCAGGGCCCGGGGGCGGGGGCGCGACCCGGGCGAGGGGCGCTGCGAGCGCGCAGTCACGTAGCCAAGAGCCGGGCCAGGTGCCTGTCAGCCACGCGGCAAGGACCACGTGCGTCCCCGGAGGTCAGCACCCAAGGTGACGGGCTACCAGACAGGAAAGGTCCCGCTGTCCTTCCCGTAGTCGCGTCTTTCTAGAAATGGACAGGAAATGGGAATCTGGCAACATTTGTGTATGTTACACTTTCTGAAACCAGTAAGTGTCATGTGATGAGGTGGCAGTGGGCTCGGTGAACATCACTTTCATGCTTTGCAGAGAAGGAAGGGGATTGGGACAAAATCGAAAGGGTCGGGATGCCTCCCGCCCCCGCCTCCCCGCCTCCACCCCCTGCCGGGCCTCCCCTCCACCCCTCACCCCGGCTCTGTTCCCTTGTCTCCTACAGTCCTGGCGTTCTACTCGTTGTATCTGGTGGCTTAGGACTTTAAACAATGCTTTGAAACCGCCCGAGCCGGGACAGCGGACCCCGCCTCTGCCGCCGAGGGCGTGTCTTCCCCGGGGACGCAGAGGTTGCAACCGGAGCTCAGCGCTGCAGTTCGCCGCGAGGAAGCCTCGCTTGCGGAACGCGGTTCTGCTGACCTTGGCCGGACCTTGGTAAGGTGTGAGCCGTCCCCAAAGCCCAGCGTTGCTTTCTGTCCCCCGTGGCCACTGAAGCGGAGCCAGAAAGCCTGCCATTTTCACGCGTGGACCCCAGGCTTTTGCCTGCCCTCCTGCGGGGTGAAAGGAAATGACTGAGTCTACTTAGAAGGCCACAGCTGCCATTGCCAACAGGGAGAGTTTTCAAAATTCTGGCCTTGGAATACAGCCTCAACTGAAGGACTCAAGGGAAGAACAGTGTAATCAGACAGCCCTTGCTGGCCCGCTCTGTTTGAAACAGGGATGTGGAGTGGTGGAGACCAGAACACACTTAAGCCTCCTCCCTCTGCCCTCCCACTCTCCTCCCTCTGCCCTCCCATCCTCCACCCTCTGCCCTTTCACTCTCCTCCCTCTTCCCTCCCATCCTCCACCCTCTGCCCTTCCACTCTCCTCCCTCTGCCCTTCCATCCTCCTCCCTCTGCCCTTCCTCTCTCCTCCCTCTGCCCTTCCACTCTCCTCCTTCTGCCCTTCCTCTCTCCTCCCTCTGCCCTTCCACCTCCAGTGGCCTGGCAGGGGTGAAGAAAGCTCTTGGACTCTTCAGGGGACAGTTTGAACATTACTGTCTTATAAAAGTTAAGGCTTTCTAGTATGCTTTTCTCAAAACTTTTTTACCATCTGGCCACAACCTTGCCCTACCCCACGGTCCAGACACATCAAGATATCGATCGTGCCCACTTGCTCCCTTCCTCTGCTCAGATGTTACCTCCTCTGCCACTCTTCCCTTGGTGATTCCTGTAGCACATTTTGTATTCCTCAAATGTAGCACCTATCACACTGTTGTTTGAGGTCATTTTCCCCAACTGGATCATGGGTCCCCTGAAAACTGGAACCGTGCCGTACTCTTGCAATGTTTAACGGATGTTTAAAGAACATTTGACTGCTAGGTTGTGGAAATAGATTTGAGAGAACTATCCTCAGGGGGCTGACAATCTAGAGAAGGGGAGAGACAATAAGCAAGATAAATAAGTAACAAATGTGACCTCTAGAGTGGTCAGTACTAGGGAGAACAAGGGAACAGTGAAAGATGTTAAAAAACAAAAGTCCAACCAACTAAATCAGAGATCTAATTGGCTTAAGTGATTCATGAATCCGGCAGCACCCCATTTGGGAACTAGAAGGGGTCTCTGAGGGGTGTACAAACTGGAAGGTTTTTTATAGGGAAAAGGGTGGAGTAATTGAGCTATTACCAAAAGAAAAGAAAAACTAGGATGTTTGGGGGAAGTGGGAGGGAAAGGCAAGGGTTTTTATCACATAGGTTGTCTCCTCTTTCTGTGGGGGGAGAGGAGGATGGAAAGGGCCCACGTGATAGATTCCCTGTGACAGATTCCTCGTGTTAACTAGAAAATTCCGGACGGATTAAGATTATATTTCTTGTAAAGGTTGAAACAACAATTACCGGTAGGTCAGATATTAGGTCTAGGTTTGCTAGCGTGGGCTTTAGCACAAGTGACACCATTTTGGGCCCCTGGTTTTCGTTTTAAGGGGATAGAGTGTACGTGGGGTCTGGGGGAGGGATGGGGAGCCCACACACACAAGGTGACATGGGCATTAGCCTGAAGGTGGTGAAGGAAGGAATAGCGTGGATCTTTGTGGGGAAACCTCCAAACACAGAACAGCACAGGGGCAAAGACCCGTGAGGTAGGAGCAGGAAAGAGACCACAGCAGCTAAAGGGAGAAGAAATAACAGGGGAGGGAAACAGGACGGGAGATTAGAGAGGCAAGCGGGTGTAAGAGCGTTCTGGGGCCTCATGGGCCCCTGTAGGGGCTTGGCTGCGTATTACCTAAGTGAGAAGGTCAGACCTTGTGTTGTGAAGCTTCCACAGCTTCAAAGATGCTTCCATAAAGGACACAAGTCATTGCCACTGACAATTCTGGTGCCCATTTCTCTGGCCTTACTTTGTCGCCTTAGTGGCTACTGGCCACACCCCCTTTTTCAAAACTCTTCCTTTAACTTTTGGAATTCCACTTCCTCCTTAATTTCCTCCGTCAGCAGCCACTGTTTCTTGGGTCTTTGTAGTTTTCTTCCTTTGCTTACCCCTTTGAGGGTTTTCTCCCGGCTAAACCTTTCCTGTCAGCCCACGGTTCCTAGCATATGCATCCTCCCTGTTGACCTCATCCACCCAACACGTGAACAGGACGGGTTCGGTTGGAGGGAAGATGGTGGGCGAGAAGGGCCGTGTGGCCTCCCTGTCCCCTCCATCTCCAGCCCTTGCCCTTGCCCTGCATGTAACCTTTCTTGGAGTCACTTCATGTAGCTCTCATTTTTAGAAATGTTCAGCTCTGCCTTCCCACATGCTTTGAAGATGTGGTGTATTAACTACTGCCCAGAAACAAATCACCTCCAAACATTTTAGTGGCTCACAAGAACAGTAGTCCCTTGTGCTGTCTCTTGGTTGTGGCTTGGGCTCCTTCCTGAGACTGTGGTTAAGATGTGGGCCAGGCTGCAGGGCTGCAGGATCACCCACTTCTCAGGTGGCTTATGCACATGGCTCTTGGTGGGAGGCCTCAGTTCCTCTTCAAATGTGTTGTCTGAATATCCCCAGGAGGTGAGGATCTTGGGAGCCATCTCAGAGGTGGCTACCCCATTTCTTAGTCTAAATAACAGATTCGTCTCTCAAAACTCAGTTCACTGACAGCGGCTAGCTGCTTCCTTTGTAAAGCCTCCCTGATTGGTGGACTTCCTCTTCTGGTCCCATTAGCTCTTGGGCATATCTGTTCTCTCTCATGTCAAGCTGCCTTGACATTGTTAATTTACCTGCATCTCTCCCTTAATCTTTAAGTTCCTCGAAGGATAAGAGAATGTCTAATAAGACAACTTGATACCATGTTTCCCCGAAAGTAAGACATCCCCCGAAAATAAGACCTACTTACAGTTTTGCCTCTCGCTGAAATACGTATAAGGCATCCCCCCCGAAAATAAGACCTAGCGCATCTTTGAGAGCAAAAATTAATATAAGACACTGTCTTATTTTCGGGGAAACAGGGTATCACAGTGTCTAGAACAATGGGGCTTGGAAAGTCAGTACCAGTTACGTAAGGAATAAATAAATGGATAACTAACATTTTCATTATCCAACCAGAAATATTTTGTATATCATTTGATTTATAGCACACCCCATTTCAATTCTCTGCCAATTGTTTTTCACATTTCATCTTTCATGTTGTATTCCTACCCCACCTTACCCTGACTCAGCCTCCCTGTCCTTTGACCCAGAAATTCCATTCTAGAATTTATTCTAAGGAAATAATTGCATGTTTGGCAAAGATGTAGTAGCTACGGTATTTTTCATTCCAGTTTGTTAACGTTTAGCTTTGTAGAAAACCTAAATTTCCAAAAATAGTGATTTGATTAAGTAGGTTATACAATAACAGACTAGACTATTGTGTAGCTGCTAACATAATAATTCAGAACAGTGTTATTGATAGGAAAAGGTGTTCATTTGATATTATTAAATGAAGTAAAATTTATAAAACATTTTTATTTAATCTTATTTTTAATTGTGGCAAAATATAATAACATAAAATTTGTCATCTGTTTTTGAAGTGTACAGTTCAGTAGTGTTAAGTACATTTAATTGCTGTGCAACCAATCTTCAGAACTCTTCCTCTTGCAAAACTAACTCTATACCATTAAACAACGGTCTTCCCAATCCTCACTCCTTTCTCTCCTTGGCTCCTGGCCACAGCCATTCCACTTTCTGTCTCTATGCATTTGACTGCTCCTCTGGTAAGTGGAATCATACGATGTTTGTCTTTATGTGACAGGCTTAGTTCAAGTCACATAATGTCCTTGTTTCATCTATATGCTAGCATGTGCATGTGTGAGAATTTCATTCCTTTTTTTTTTTTTTATTGTTTTCGACAGAGAGAGGGAGAGAAAGAGATATAGAGACAGAGAGAGAACTGAACTAGGGGAGCTCCCCAGTTCAGCATATGGGTCCGCACAGGCCGGGGCCGAGATTCAATCCTCGGTCCCCAGCGCTGCAAAGTGAGCACTTAACCCACTGAGCCATCCCGGCTTCCCCCTCATTCCTTTTTAAGGCTGAATAATATTCCATTGTATGTATATACACATTTTGTTATCCATTCATCCATTGATGGGCACTTGTTGCTTCTACCTTTGGGCTATCGTGAATAATGCTGCTATGAACATGGGTGTGCAAATATCTCTTTGAGACCCTACTTGGAATTATTTTGGATGTATAGCCAGAAGTAGAATTTCTGGGTCAGATGGTAATTTTATTAATTTTTTGAGGAACCACCATACTGTTTTACATTAAGGCTGTATCATTTTATATTCCCACCAACAGAGTACAAAGATTCCAATTTCTCCATATCCTCACCAATACTTGTTATTTTATATTGTTGTTGTTGTTGTTGCTATTGTTTTGATAGTAGCTGTCCTAATGGGTGTAAGGTGGTATGTCATTGTGGTTTTGATTTTCATTTCCCTAGTGATTAGTGATGTTAAACATCTTGTCAAGTGCTTATTGAGAACTTGTATATCTTCATTGGAGAAATGTCTATTCAAGTTTTTGGCCCATTGTTTGTTTTTGTTGTTGAGTTATATGAGTTCTTTATATATTGTGGATATTACTCTTTTATCAGATGTATAATTTGTAAATATATGATCCCATTCTATGGCTGCCTTTTCACTCTGTTGACTGTGTATAAAACATTTTCAAAAAAGAAATGTTTATACATACATACATACATACTTACATGCACTCAGGAGAAAAACTGGAAAAACACACCAGAAAGTTAGGGGTATGGATTATGGAATTATGAGTGATTTTGATTTTCTTATCTTGTGTTTAAAATTCTGGCATAAACAGATTACTTTCACAGAAAATTTTTAAACAAATAACATTTTCATTCTAATAAAACATAGATCGTGGATTTATTCTCTGAAGGTCTAATTGGGAAGGTCTGTAATGAGGAGAGAATTGAGATTGTTAACATCTTCCTAATGGGGTACCAAACCAAAGAGTGCTAACTTATTTAACTTTTCTGAGTCACTCTTTTTTCTTCTGTAAAATGCAAGATTTTTCCAGAATCGACATTCTTTATTCTGAAAAACGTACTTATACCATGTATAGAATTGATTTTCCTTAGAAACTCCTTCCCAATATTCTCTCTGCTCTCAAAAGGTACTTGTTCTTATTTATATCAGAGCAGTCATCCCATGATACGGTATCTGGTTTCCTGTTTAGAATGGAATGTCCCAAAATTAAGGACTTACTTGTCTTTGCAACACCCACGAGCACTGTGCTTGGCATACTTGTTGAATAACATTGCCAAATGCAAAAAGCACGTTTCTGTTACTCAACTTCTCAGGAGCATTTGACTCAGGAGAATCAACTGAGCAATTCTTCCTATTGAAATCATGTTCTGTTTTTGCTTCTGTGACCCCACACTACCTTGTTTTTTCTTCTAAGTCCCTGCTATTCCTTTTCAATCTCCTTTACGAAGTCCTCTTTATTCTCTATTATTGGAGTTCTATAGTGTTTAGTACCTTCCCCTTATTTTCTCTATTTCTATGACCTTTTTTATTTCCAAAGCGTTAATTCCCACCTACAGAACAATTATTACCCAGTAGCCCATACATCTCTTTAGAGCTCTAGGCTGCACATCCAGTTGACCTGTGCTGTATACTTCTGTTTGCCCTTCTAGAGCCACTATTGTTGACCTTCCTCTCTGCCCTGGTACTTTGACATTTGTGGACGACATCAGCAGACTCTCTGACTTCTAGCTGGGTTTGGCCAAGAAAAGTTTCCAGCAGGAGATTGAAAAACAGGAGAGTGGGGTTAATAAATTTATTAACTCAACTCTTTCTTTGTCATTCACCTCAGGTTGGCTATCTTTCTGTGGAAGGCCACAGCTGCTATCAGAAGGCTCTCTCCATCAAACAGACAAACTAACCAACCAACCAACCAACCAACCAACTACCCAGCTAACTCTCTCCCTTTCTCTCTGTCTGTCTGTCTGTCTCTGTATATGTATCTCTCCCTTTCTTTTCCTTCTTTCTCAGTTACTGTGCCTTTCGCTTGCACCTTCAGACCTAGGCATGGTATTGCCTCCCCACTGTTACTAACTTTGGGGTACTGTACCATCTCTTTGCTTTTTCTAAACTCTGCTCAGACCTTTGTAAATAGCCCTCTTATTAAACTATCCTCACATCACCCTGGTTTCCTGCCAGCACCCTGACTCTTATGTATCTCCCTGACATTTTCCCTTGGAATTCTCACAGGCATCACAAACATGACATGTCCAAAACACAACTTTTGATTTTCCTGCATGACTCTCCTCCCCGCTTTCTGCTTTCTCTGTGAACATCAGCACACCTAGGCCAGGTGTCATGAATGAGTTCTCCATCCCTCTCACCCCTACTCTCTGTTATCTTAATTGATCATTAAGGGCATAAATTCAACTTCACATGGCTAGATTCTTTTTATTCTGTAGATCTCAGCTTGTATGTTATTTTCTCAAAAACAAAACAAACAAAACAATTTTCTTTATGCAACCAAGAAAGGGTCCTCCATCCCTTTATTTTCCCTCCATGTAGTACTTTGCTTCTTGGGAAACAATAGCACTTCCTTATATACTTAGGAAGTGATTATCTATTTTACTTGAGAGTTTTGTCCCTTTGGTAGAAAATGATGTCTCTGTACTATGAAGGATAATGAATCTATCTCTTAAGGTCATGCAGCTTGAAGGCCACTATTTCCTGGGCTTGATCCAATATAGTGGAATTAATTTTTAAAGCTCCAGAGCTACATGCATGCTAATCTCTTCAAGGTACAGTACCACTCAAAGCCTTATGGGAAACAAGTCATTGGCTTTATTTGTCTATTCTACATTGGTAGGAATAACTTACATGACATCTAGGGCTTCAGAAGAACCCAGTCCTATAGGCTACAAGTTCAAGGATTTATCCTTGGCTATACACTTATTTCACCTCAATTCCACATATAAAAGCAACTTTGAAAAGACATAATGCAGAGGCCTAAAATGCCAGATTTAATTCAATTATTTGACTCAACCAATGAACTAAAAGTTCAGAAAACAAACACTACAGAACCTAAATGAAAGAAAACACTTCTAAAATAAGGTGCCTTTATTGCGTCAAAGTCTTCATATACATGGACTCAGACAGAAAACAGAAATAGATCTGTGTGTTATCAAAATGAAAATAAAATATTTGCCTTTTTTCTTCCTGAGGAACATCGCCTGAGAGAAACACCCATCGTGTTTGATAGATGGGATAGATGTTTGAGAGACTGCCTCGGTGTTCAGGGTCTCCTATGTGTTGATTTTATCAGCTTGATGCTTTGGGATCGAACCAAGTAAAGGGAATCGATACCCATTACACTCCCTCTGAGTAGGAGTTCAGGAAAATAGATAGAGATGGGGAAAGGATCAAATGAGAGGCTAACTATAATAGTCCATTGCATGAACATTTATTGAATGTTATAGGGAAGGTACTGCTCTAGGGTCTGGGCATTCAAGGAACACAGGATGGGGTTTCATCTGATGTGAACGTGCCTTGAAAAATATAAGGCACTATAGACGTGCCAATTTCCCGTGGTTATGTTTTATTGCATAGAAAGTGAAGGGAACCTCATAGTCAGGGGCAGAGGATTGTGCCTCTTCACATTCATATGTTGAAGTCCTAATCCCCGTACCTCAGAATATGACTGTATTTGGAAATAGGATCTTGACAGAGGTAATCAAGTTAAAATACTATTGTTAGGGCAGTCCCCTAATCCATTATGACTGGTGTCCTTAGAAGAAGAGGAGATTGG
Source organism: Craseonycteris thonglongyai (assembly GCA_004027555.1). Classification (NCBI taxonomy): domain Eukaryota; kingdom Metazoa; phylum Chordata; class Mammalia; order Chiroptera; family Craseonycteridae; genus Craseonycteris; species Craseonycteris thonglongyai. The sequence goes on from PVKE010022917.1 coordinate 19,723, forward strand.
GGGACAGACCACGTGAGCATGAAGGCAGTTGTGCACAAACCAAGGCGAGCAAAGTGGAGCAGATCCTTCCCCCCCAGCCCTCAGCTGGAACCGACCCAGCCAACACCTTGATTTCTGACTTCCGGCCTCCAGAGCTGTGAGGCAACAAATTTCGGTTGTTCTAAGCCACCGAGTTTGTGGTAGTTTGTTATAAACTATCCAGCAAACTAATACAACAAACTTGGTTAAAAAAAGTAAATAGCAAATGGGGTACCAAGTTGAGGAAAATGGTATGAGTGTGATTTGACTCGCTCATTCTTCCTCAGCAACCCTCTTCTCATACTCTGCCAAAGACATTGGTCATTCTTTCCTTTCTGGACTAGTTTTGGGGAAAAACAAAAACAAACCAAAGAAACCCAAAAAAACAATAACAACAACAAAAAAAAAACCCACCCCACAAAACAACAACAACAAAAAACCCAAAGAACCAGGAGTAAAACCTACAACCAGGGCCTATTTTTCCAGAAGCCTCTCTTTGTGCTCCCAGCAATTTCAAAGGTATTTTCTTCATTCTCGAGCTCAAAACTCCCAAGAAGCGGTGCCCTGCTAGAGCAGGGACCCTTCTGTGGAGAGAGAGCTGGTGACTTTGACAGCATACACAGCTAGAGTCCTGTCTCTCTGTGTGAATAGGCCAGAGAAAATCAGAACCATAGGAAGACAGCTCACTGAACTGTAGACTGTATACAGTATTTATCCACTTGCTGCTGACACTGGTGGTAACTGCAGTGATGAAGATGTTCTCTGATATAAAACTCTTCAGCTCACCTGAGGAAACCAGAGGCCCCAGGTCCTCACGTTGTCAAGACATAAATTTTACCCTTGGACTCCCACAACTGGGGGAATGAAGTCTATCCTAATCCTTTACATTGTTCAGCTGAAGAAATAGCGTCTCAGGAATAGGTTTTGTCCGGGGATTTATATCAAATCAAATCAATTTGTTGATCACTTACTGCATGTGGTGGTTAATTTTATGTGTCAACTTGGGAAGACTATGGTACCCAGTTGTTTGGTCAAGTGTCAGTCTAGATCAGGGGTGTCCAACCTTTTGGCTTCTCTGGGCCATATTGGAAGAAGAATTGTCTTGAGCCACACATAAAATACACTAACACTAATGATAGCTGATGAGCTAAAAAAAAAGAAGCAAAATATTTCTCCTAATATTTTTTTTAATTGTTAAATTTATTGGGGTAACACTGGTTGACAAAAATTACATAGATTCCAAGTGTACAATTCTACATTACATGGTCTATGCATTGCATTATGTGCTCATTACCCTCCTAATATTTTAAGAAAGTTTACGAATTTGTGTCTGGCCATATGCAAAGCCGTCCGGGGCTGCAGGTTGGACAAACTTGGTCTAGATGTTGCTGTAAAAATATTTTTTAGATGTGATTAATGTTTAAATGGGTCAACTTTTAGTAAAGCAGCTTACTCTCTATGCTGTGGGTGGGCCTTACCTAATAACTTGGAGACCTTAAGAGAAAAGACTGAGGTTCCCTGAAAAAGAAGGAATTCTGCTTTCAGAGTAAAGCATAAAGTTTAGAGATTTCCAGCCTGCCAACCTGTGCTACTGATTTGGAACATACCAGCTCCCACAAATTGTGTGAGCCTGTTCCTCAGAATAGAACTTTCTCTCTTGATAAGTCTTATTGAGTGCTGTTTTGCTGGAGACTCCTGACTAATACATATGGAACAGGCACAATGAAAGATGGACGGATGGTTAACACCTGGCTTTCAGGAACCTTGACTCTGATTTGGTGGCCACTTACCAACAGTACACCAGGGTGACTCTTTTGTTCACAGCCATGTAATTCCTAACATTGTTGGGGAATAAGTGCTTTTCCTCACAGGTTCAGGTTTTGGAGTAGCAATTTTAAAGTGCTCAAGGCCAAAACCAAAAGTAAATCTATCCAGATGCCTTTGAATTTCCTTTCCATGCCACCATGCCACACTGTCCCTCTTACGGAGGAAGCATCCTTACAAAACAGAGGCAGCTTATTGCTGAATCCATCCATCTGTTGTCCTTCCTATGTGAATGTCATATGCTTATCACGTCCACTTGATTCCTCCCACACACTTGGACTCTATTCTGGGAGTGAAGCAGAGGAAAGTTTTCTCTTTCTTAACAGCAACTGGTGAGCATGCGTGCTTTAGTAAACAATGTGAATGCACACTGGGTGTTCTCAGGAAAGCTATCTGAGTGCCTCATTCTTGGGCTGTGTGGAGCAAAGAAAAACAACCAAAATGTGAATTTCTGTTTTATTTTTATTTAACCTTATCAATGCTTACTACATTTCACGAAGGCTCTGGGTGTAAAGTTATAGAACAGGACAAATTTTCATCTAAAAATAAATGAGCAGATGGTATGCAATTAAAATTATACATTGGTTAGGATTTTAACTGCTTTTATTTTTCTTCTCCATGAGCTTAGTTATGCTGAGATAATGAAATGACAAAGGTGAATGAAAATATTTGAACAATTATGATTTGGGCCACAAGCATCACTTTCCTTGTATTCGCTTAATATTGATTTGAAACACCAGCGTGTTTTTGATCAGATCTGACTACAGTCTTCTCTCCTCCCACGCCTACCATTGGCTACTGATTTAGCCAGGGGTGACAGAGCTTTTAACAGGTTCTCATTAGGTAAAAGGAGGGGATGCCGGAATAACTCAGCAGGGTGAGTACTTGCCTTTCAACCGTAAGGTCCAGGGATTGAATCCTAGCCCCAGCCCGTGCAAACCCACATGCTGAACTGTAGCACAGCTGCTAACCACCAGGATGGCTGCGAAGGTTCTCGCCTCCCATGGGGCAGACCTCCGGTTCAGTTCTCACCATGTGTGGCTCCACGTTCACCTATGTGGAATGAAACTACATCACAACTAATGATGTACAATTATGGAGATTGCTCTGGGCCCTTCCCCTTCTCTTCTTTCTCTCTCTTCCCTTATTTATTTAAAGATTATTGAAATCTTTAAATAAAAAAGGTAAAAAGAGACACACAAAGCAAGACATTGAGTATTCTCAATGAGACAAGAAAGAAAGCTCCATTTCAAAAAGCTAAGAGGTGAGTCAGATGTTTGCAGAAATCAAAGGGATGGAGGTGAAGATTAAAACGGGGTATATAGTCTTGGGCCACATAATGACGTTTCAGTCAGTGATGGACTATGTATGATGGAGGTCCCATAAGATTATAAGAGTTGGGGAAGCCGGGATGGCTCAGTGGCTTAGGCGCTCACTTTGCAGCCCCGGGGACCGAGGATCAAATCCCGACCCCGGCCGTGCGGACCCATATGCTGAACTGGGGAGTGCCCCCAGTTCATATCTCACTGGGGCGAGACCCCGGCCCAGCTCTGTGCAGCCCCGCCCACCTGTAGAATGAAACTATGTGGAAAAACCAATGATGTGCAACTATGGAGACTGTTCTGGGCCCTCCCCTTCTCTCTGTCTCTGACTCTGTATCTCTCTCTCTTTCTCTCTCTCTGTCAAAAACAAATCTTTTAAAAAAAAAGATTCTAAGAGTTGAACAATTCCCATTACCTAGTGACTCCATAACCATCATAGTGTCCCAGCGCAGCACATTACATTTTGTGCTGGTCTTAGTCAATCGGTACTATTGCTATCTGTTGGCACTCACCTGGGACCTCTTGACTTTCCCACAGATCTCGCTCCTTTCTAATCTAATGTGCCAACTAGAGGAACCCTCATGGTTCTTACTATCATTGTGAGACATCTTTCAGTAATAACCAGTAGGAAACTTTGGAGAAATAGTTTATTAGTTACACAACCTGGAGTATACAGGCATGCAAGGGGCACACAGCAAAGTCGGGGTTCAGGGAGAGAGCCTGGGGTCCTGCTTTAATTGGAGTTGAGCTTCAGGCACCCACAGGGATATCTATAGGGGACTACTGTATAGGGCTTATGGAAGAATGAACAAAGAAAAACTGGACAGCTCTTCTCAACTTTTCTTCTCTGATTTTATGCTAGCTTCCCCAGCCATGGCCACGACTCACCCTGAAAAGAATCCAGTCAGTGGGCAGGCCAGACTTCTTACGCACGCGTTACATAAAGTGCATGCTGGTTGTGCAGAACTGGGTTCGGCAGCTGTAAAAACATACCAGCTCCCTGTGACTCTGAATTGCCTTTTTCTTATTAAGATGTATTCTCCTGCAGTGTTCCCCAAGGCACCAAGTGAAGGCTTGCCATGATTTGTTACAATTTTTAAATGTGAAAAATGTCCCTGTGATTGAAATGCAGGACCAACTTATTCACGTGTGTGTGGAGATCCATTTTAAGGAGACAAAATGTAGCCAAGACACATGTCAAAGTTCGAAAAGAAGAAGGAGCAGCAAGGATCATGTGGTAGTCAGGACAAGAGCACGTCGAAGCTGGGAAACAAGGTGAAGTCTTCCATGCGACTGATTCTTCAGAGGTGTGTCCTGGGGTCCTGGAGAGCTGCTCAATTTGGCTTAAAATATTTTGGAGCCAGCCCCAGTGGGGACCATGTAGTAAGTTATATGATTAGAAAGGGGTGGTTACATAAGTAATGTTGTTCTTGGAATAGAGATGAGAGAAAGACCTACCCTCCCACTACCCTTATCACCACCACCACCTCCCCAGTTGCCTCTGGGAAAATCATAAAAGATGTGTAGCTCGGGGAAGCCGGGATGGCGCAGTGGGTTAAGCGGTCACTTTGCAGCGCTGGGGAACGAGGATCGAATCCCAGCCCTGGCCCATGCGGACCCATGTGCTGAACTGGGAGCTCCCCCAGTTCAGTTCTCTCTCTGTCTCTGTCTCTCTCTTTCTCTGTCAACAATTAAAAAAAAAAAAAAAAAAGATGTGTAGCAGACTGAACCACATTTTCCAACATCCTTACAATAAAAGCACCAACAATTAGAATCGGGAGAGAAGAAGTTAAAATGTCACTCTTTGCAGATGACATGATCCTGTATATAGAAAACTCTAAAGACTCTTACCAGAAATCTATTACAAATAATAGACAAATACAGTAGAGTTGCAGGATACAAAATCAATGTCTCAAAATCAACTGCATTTTTGTATGCCAACAATGAAACTTCAGAAAGAGAGATGAGAAGAGATAAGAAGATCCATTCCCTTTGCCATTGCAAACAAAAAAATGAAATACCTAGGAATAAATCTAACAAAGAATGTGAAGGACTTATACACTGAAAACTATAAGACACTCTTAAAAGAAATTAAAGAGGATATAAAGAAATGGAAAGACATTCCATGTTCATGGATTGGAAGAATCAACGTAGTTAAAATGGCCATACTCCCCAAAGCAATATACAGATTCAATGCCATTCCCATCAAAATCCCACAGTCATTCTTTCAAGAAATAGATAAAAAAATCATC
>PVKE010022918.1:0-25139 GCA_004027555.1 Craseonycteris thonglongyai
TGGACCATGTTTATACACAGAATTTGGTTCTCTGGCTCTCTCCTTTTTGAGAGTTTCCTGCTCATTTCTCAGCTGCTAGTTCTGACCAATCTTAGTATCTTAAGCCAGTAAGACATGAAAACAACATTTTTTTAAATCCCAGTTTTAGCCACATGCTAGAGACTGAGATTTCCCTTACTTTAAAAACCATAAAAATGGAAAACTCATCCCCTTGTCTTTTCTTCTTTCTTGTGTTAATCCCTTTCTAATAATCTCCTGCTTTTGTTTGTTCTTCAGTGTCTGGTAGGTGACTTGCCTACATTTTGTTTAGTTCTTTTTCTGTAGTTCTTTTCTGTTCTTTAATTTGAAATCTATTTCTTTGTTTTCCCAGTTTGCTTGCCCTTCTGTGTTTATTTCTGTATACTAGGTAGAACTACTGCATCTCCCAATCTTGGATGGGTGTCCTTATGTAGTAGGTATCTTGTGGGACCCAGAGGCACAGTCTCTCTTGTCACCTGTGCTGGGTACTCAAAGGTTGTCTTTTGCGTGGATTGTGTGAGTCTTCCTGTTATAGTTGAGCTTTGATTGCTGTTGGCAATCAATAGATGACATTGACTCATAGACTAACTGGCTGTGGTGTTCTGCCATGTCTACAGCTTATAGGTTGCTATATAAGGGGGCAACTCCATGGAGCAGGACTCGCCCCAGTGGGTTCAGGTGCCTGCTGAGACTGCCCTTTAGGTGTGCCACTTGTGGGGCTAATTGGATGGTGCTCTGCAGTGATCTGAAGCTGACCTCCAGGTATGTTTGTTCTGGGGCCTGTTGGGCAGGTTCAGTTGCAGGCTCAGGTGACCTATACCCGTGGCTGATCGGGGACTACCTGGTAGAAGCTACAAAGTGATCCAGATTGGTTGCTGTCTCTGCTGGGTCTGAAGTCGCATGGAAGAGGGCACACTGTGAACTGAGGATGGCTGCCACCAGTATCAGGACTGGGATAGCTCTGCAAATAGCTGAGGACACTTTGAGGCCTGCTTTCATCAGCTGCTGATAGAATCTCATGCAGTGCATGAGCAGGTTGAGGTAAGTCACAAGGATAGGATGAGTGTTCAGCAGGTTAGTGTAGATTCTGGTTTGGTGCCAGTGCTGAACCTGGAGCTACTCAGTAAGTCTCAGAGAACATCAAATTCAGTTGGTGCCACCTGCCAAGGACCCAACCTCTAAGAGTTGTCTAAGAAAGAGTGCAATGCGGGCAGGGCTGGCTGTTCACAGAGAAAGTTTCTCAGGCTTTGAGCAAGTTGGGTTGAGTTGGGGTCCCAAGGAGTTACTGGAGTGGAGCAAATATGCGGAGAGAGTGAAGTTTACCAGACTAATAAAGATTCAGATTTGGCCATGGGCATGGATGACAGAGCTCAACACAGGAAAATAGAGTCTGACTACTGGCCTATCTGGAGGAGGACCCCACACAGGGGAAATGGTCACTGTCCCTCCAGTTCTCGCAACTCCCACAAACCCGTTTCTCTCTGTATGTCTCTGACATCTCCCTAGTCACTGTCCCTCTGCCAGAGTCTAGGGTACGAGCCTCTGAGTGAGTCTGTGCATGGGCCCTTTAAGAGGAAGTCTGGATTTCTGACAGCCTTTCATCCCATCCAGATGGTTGGAATCCCCACTGTTTTTCACAATCAGATGTTGTGGAGGCTCTTTTTCTTGGCTCTGGTACTCAGGGCTGGGGCGCCTGGTGAGGGGCTGGGGTTACTTGTTCCTCGGGGGGGGGGAAGGGGGACCTCCATGGCTGAGATATCCCTCCTTATTTTCAACTGCCACATGTAACTGTGGTGACACCTGTTCCATGTCTCTGCCCTTCCTACTAGTCTCAGTGTGGCTTCTTATTTATAGCCTTAGGCTATAACTATTCAGCTATGCTTCAGCTGGCTCTCCAGGTTAATTGTTTTATAATTTAGTTGTAGTTTTATTGTGGTCTTGGGAGGAAGCAAGCATTGTGTTTATTTACTCTGTCATGTTGGATCCTCAAACCAGGTATTGTGTATTCCTTGCATGTTGTTCAACATTTGTTAAATGAACATGGGTGAAACTAACTTTCTATTACTTTAAATTGTATCTTTCTTTATGTTCAAAATAAGAGAATACTTTTCTGATATAAACTGACATTTTAGCTTATTTGAAATTATCTTTCATTTCACAATGTTGCTTTTACTCATAGTTGGACAAAGAGAGAGGCCTCAGGAGAAGCCAAATCTGCTGACACCTTCACTTTGAACATCTAGCCTTTAGAATTGCAAATACATTTCTATTGTTTCAGCCACCAAGTTTGTGGTGTTTTGTTATGGCAATGCTACCAAACTAACACATTAACCTTGTTTAATGTAAGCTTTAAAGTTATTTCCCCTTGATTTCGTTTGTCAAACTATTTCCTATTCTGTAACTTTTCTTTTAGCTTTTTTTCTTTTTTCCTTTCTTCTTCCCTCTTCTTCCTCCTCCTTCTTATTCTCTCTGTCTTTCTTTTCCTCTTCCTTCCTGCAATTTTTCTGAACCAGAAGACTTCTTGATCATCATAATAAGGGACTTAAGTATTAGATAGAAAAATACAATCATTAGTCCTGGTATAAAGCATCAGGGCATGAATAGTTGATATACATTTCTTAGGTCTTTGCTGACTTTTGGCCTCTCTCTGTCTCTCTACGACCACCGTGTCTTGTGTGGTGAGCATGTACACATGGCAATGAGCCTCAAAGTGTGTGGACCAGCTCTTAGCTGTACTCCAGGGTTCTGTCTGCTTTAGAGGAAGTAGGGCAGGCTTACATTCTGCCAGATAGGGAGTTCTGAGATGACTCACTGCACACGTGTGGTTCAGTTTATTGGTATTGATGTGTCCTCTAGGAATTAACTCAGGGGAGCTGACTAGCTGGCCAGATTTCTAAAGTCCTAGACAGCTGTCTTTTTCTCATTTAAATATTCAGTGCCCAGGTGTTTTTCTTTTTTTAAGATTTATTTTGTTTTTGACAGAGACAGAGAGAGAGATAGAGAGAGAAGGGGGTGGGCCCACAGCAATCTCCATAGTTGCACATCATCAGTTTTCAACATAGTTTCATTTCACACCGGTGGGTGGGGGATCGTGCAGGACAGGAACTGGGCTGGGACCTCCCACATGGGAGGCATGACGCTCGCGAGCTGGGGGTTGAATCCAGGGCCTCCTGCATGAAAGCTCACCCTGGTGAGAACCAAACAGGGGCCACACCAGTTCAGCATATGGGTCTGCATAGGCCGGGGCCAGGATTGGATCCTTGGACCCCAGGTATGCAAGGCAAGCACTTCATCTGCTAAGCCATCCTGGCTTCCCCCAGGTGTTTTAATATAGGTTTTATTATTGTTTAAGTATGGCAAGGCCAATAGATTGGGAGATGATCGCTATTAAAAAGTTTGTTACAGTTTCCAAGGGGAGGGGTGCACATGAGAAAGGACTGGGGTTAGTGAGGAGGCAGAGGGAGCAGGAAGAAAATGGGCAGCAACCCTTATAGTGGTTTCCACAGGGAGTTGCAGGATTGGCTGGTTTCAATAATTTCAGTGGGCTGCTTGCGGGTATAGAGGCTGTTCCTGGCTGTTACCTGACCCTGGAGTGATTAGGGCACATGGGGAGTAGATAAGAGGCTGAGAGGCTGACAAAGGAGGCAGTTGGGGCATGGGCTCTAAATCAGCTGCATTGTATTTGAAGAGTGCACTGGCAGGTGAGTTGTTCACTCTCTCTAAGCAATGGCTAATCATGGAAGGAGCCATCCCCTTAGAGTCAGTAAGATGACAGATGCCAAAACATCAGCACACAGGAAATGAAAAATATGGTTAATACACTAGCATCAAGTTAGGCTCACTGACTCGTGACAATTGGAGCATCTCCTAACATTAAAACACTGGGCTGCATTGCTCACATGAAAGGCAAGGTACCTGCTCTTCTGGGTTTCTCCTACTGCAAATCTAATCTCCACTTCACAAGAACTTTTGAGGGATGAGCACATGAAGGAGAGGTGGCAGGGGGGAACTTATTTTTGTAGCTTTCAGGCCCACATGCCCGTATCTGGAGAGCACTCCAGGCCCAGGGACACCCTCCTCAGAGCAGGCCATAGCAGTCTCCTTTGTCCCATGTGAGATGAGGAGAGCATTTGTACACTGGACACTTGGCTAAATATTAATATATTAACACATCTGATTTCATAGAGCCCTTATATTACTCTGAGTTAGGTATTTTATTTGTTCCAGCTCCTCAGATGTGGAAATGGTAGATACCAAGCAATGAACAACTTGTTCAAGGTCATATAAATAGTAGATCTGGTGGAATTTGAACCCAGCCTGTCTGAGTGCAAAGCTATATGCTTAGCTGTCATGCAAAGATGCATTGTCATTTCCTAATATGATGCATACCTTGTCTCTGAGGAAGCAAAGAGGTTGACTAGTAAATAAATGCATTTATACCTTATTATCTCCTCCACTGCATCCCTCCACTAACCCATGAGATAGCGTTTTGTTATCTTTTGCAATTTGAAGGATCCGCTGCCAGTTTGATTATATGAATGTGAGGATAGCTGAGAAGGATGGAAAATCTTATGAGGACTTTCCAGTGAGCACCCTGCACTACAGATACCTAGGTTTATGAGTTTAGAAAGAAAAAAAAAGAAATGACAGTGTATTCCCTGAAGCTTCAACGCCACCAGGATTTTAAGTGGAAGGTGAGAGAGTCAGGGAGGAAATTCCAACTAAGCTTTACCACAAGGAGGCTGACCAAACGTACTGTTTTGAACAGGATAGAAAACAACGGTACTGTCTTGTTTCAACGGTACATGTGGTCAGCCTACTGACACCTTGAATTCAGCCCAGTGAGACTAGATTGATCAGATATACCATTTGAAATAGGACAGTACCATTGTTTTCTGTCCCTTTTAAAGCAGTCCGTCTGGTCAGTCTAACCAAAAGCCATATTGTGCCACTTAATGTACAGTCCAGTCCCGCCTACCTCTCTGACAGTGGTCAGTAAATCAGGGTATCAAGTCCAAAGAAATCTGCAAGTGGAGACGATCAGGGTATTTTTGTTTGTTTGTTTGTTCTCTTTTTCGTTTTTAATATTGTTTACTGCCTTTCCATATTTTAGGAAACTTACTCAAAAGAGATGGCAAAGAAGACAATTTGAGCTCCGTCCTTTCTTGCCTGTGGCTGTGTTTTCGCGGAGGTGCCCATGTAGCTGGAAGGGTCAGTGAGAAGAAAGTGGAGTTTCAGCAGGGGTTCTAAGCAGGTTTTGTCCCTTTTAGGTTCTGCCCGGCTTATGCTTATGACAAAACGATTGGGATTGGAACCCTGTGCCAGCAGTTCTGCTGCTCTGAGAACATAGATGAATAAAGTGTTGACACTTCTCTTTGTTTACCCTCCTGCTTGGAAATGGGAAAACTTACCCCAGTGTCATGGCTTGATAGCGTGATATTCTAATGTGTCAGGAAACATTTCATTTTAAGAAGTCAAGCAATTGAAAGTTAAATTCTTTTCCCCAAGGAACTAGAAGACGTCTCAGGGAATAGGATGTCTGCAGGGCAGGCATGGGGTTCCCACAGTGCTCATGCTTCCCTGGTGGTTCTTCATGCCAAGGGCTCCTACATGAGGTCGATTTTCCATCCCCGACCCCCACACTGTTCCCTCCTTGTTTCCTGCAGGTACTTAGCACCAGAAGGTCTAGAGTGTGTCTTAGAAACCTGCTACTTGACAAGAGAGAAAAGCACAGGTAGATGGCTAAGTAATACCATAGACCTAGTGTAGTTAGGTCAGATCAGGGCACCGTCTTTATCGACAAGTTGGGCATATTGTGTTAAGTACATTATCTTATTTTCTGTATTCTTTATGATCTGGCATCTGGGTCTCACTGACCATTAGCTCCCTTTCCGGACTAGCTACTTCCTAGAAATAGCAAACAACTTGACTTCAAACCTGTCTTTGACGTGCAAACCAACCAATTTCAAGTTTACGTATATTCCCACCCACCTCCTGCCCTAAATCACACCAAGGCAGGTACCAGACAACTAAGGACCACCCTAAAGCCCAGAGCCTTCTGAAATTATTCAAACTATGTAATCCTAACTTTTCTTAGCTGCTTACCAAGACTTACCCATTTCTTCCAGTAACAACTACAACAAAAGCTTTTGTCTACACTACTCTTTCTGCCTCCTGGCTGTCCCTGATGCTTCCCAGAGTGGCCCTTCATGGTTGGCATGGCCCCTTCTCTTGAAAACTGTGAGTAACAAACTAATTCTTCAGTGGAAGTCATCTGATTCGTTGGCTTCACCATACCTGAATAATAATGAAACATATACTTAAAACAGACATGAGGGTGAGCTTATATTCTCTGGTCATAACTGTTCTTCAAAGATTATTTGTTAGTGATAATCAATATGGATAATTCTATAATTTACTCTGATCTTGTCAACATTTTTACTATAAAACTGGATAAATATGTAGAAGGCATATTACAATTCTGAATGACAAAGTTTAGAATAGTTTACTGGTTAAATTACAATATCAAGTTTTAAAAATATCTTGACACTTTAAATTTATTACTAATACAACTAAAGAATTGAAGAGAATAAATGTAAACTTTATTTAAAAAACAATTAATGGTAACCTAACTATGGTTCATATGAAAAAAGATTTACAGATTGTAGAATATAACATAGTGGCTCTAAAAGTACAACAGAAATATGGGTTTCATTCAATTCAATCAATGTTAATATCCAAGTCAGAGAATCTGAGAGTTCCACACTGTACACTTACATATCATATGAAAAAGGTCATATCCAATGTGACCATTATGTTTTGAGAGAGCTTCCTGTGAATTGGACTGTATCCATAAAAAGATCACCAGAATTACTCATATAATAGGGTGAAAGTCACCAACTGAAACAAACACCTCCAAAATGTTAACCTTTATATAATGTAAAGGGGTTGGATTTATTCTGTGAAGATACAAGGCACAGAACTAAGATGTATCAAGAAACTCATGGGGATGCTGGGATGGGATAGTGGGTTAAGCGCTCCCTTTGCAGCCCTGGGGTCTGAGGATCAAGTCCTGGTCCCGGTCCCGGTCCTGGTCCATTTGGACCCATGTGCTGAACTGGGGTGTGCTTCCCATGTGGGGGCCCCCAGTTCGGTTCCCACCCAAGTGAGCTTCCCATTTGGAAGGCCCCCTGGTTCAGCCCCTGGCAGGCGGGGGTGTATCTCCCTTGCAGGAGGTTCCCTGGCCCAGTTCCCACCCTGCACAGTCCTGCGCCCACCTGTGTGTAATGAACCTATGTCAAAAGCTAATGATGTACAACTATGGGGACTGCTCTGGGCCCTCTCCCTTCTCCCTCTGTCTCTCTATCTCTCTGTTTCCCTATCTCTCTCTTTGTCAAAAACAAAATAAATCTTAAAAAAATTTTGTGGAGAAGTAGATTTTACCTTTATATGCAGCAGAGCTTTCTAATAATTAGTATTGTACAAAAGTGAAATGAATATCCTTGAATCACAGAAAGTATTCAAACAGAATAATCACTAGTTATAGATGTAGATAAAATTTCTGCATTAAGTGAACAGCTTGACTTGCTCACTTCAAAAATACTTTCTCATTCTAAAATTTGAAACAAAATTTGAAACAAATCAAATTTACAACTAAACTACAGAAGAGTCATCGTTGAGAAGCCCCTGAAGTCTAGCTGAACAGAAGTCTTATGACTAAGGATATACAGAAGAAGCCACATCGAGACTGATAGGAGGGGCTGAGAAGTAGAACAAGCTGGTCTTATATCAATTTGTGGTGGTTAAAAATTGAGAAGGATATCTCCTCTGTGAAAATCTCCCCCACACCCCTCAATGAGGAGCTAGGGGTTCTAGCCCAACGCGAGGGTCCTGGCCTAGGACGCCAGTGCTGGGGAGAGAAGTCTCCATAACTTCTGCCTGTGAAAACCAGCAGTTTGTGGCTGAGTGAGAGGAAGGGTGGTAGAAGTCCCAGGTGTTACTCTTACAGGGCCTGTGCATGGACTTACTCAGTTCTCATGGACGAACTCACTCATTCTGTGTCCCAGCACTGGAGCAGCAGTTCAAAAGCTGTCATGAGTATACAAGGAGAAACGTAAACGTCTGGCTTCAGGGCAAGGGCTACAGAGGCCGCTTTCTCTCAGACAAAAGTGCTGGTGGAAGCAACTCTTCCTTTGTTGGGCCCTTCCTCCATTCAGTGTGCAGACCCATGCGGCCGCCATATCTGAGTATTTATCAATGTGAATAGCACTGTTAGCCTGCCCTGGTGATTCCTTGAGACCCTGCCCCACTCAACTTCCCAGTCCTTCCAAGCTTCTTCCAGTGTTCCACCCCCTCCCCCTGCCCCCCATACACATGGCCTGTCTTGGTCTATGTGCTATGGAGTTCAGTAAAATCTCTTAAAGGCTCACAATCCGCAAACAAGCAGTGGCTGGCTTTGGGGTGCTGTGTACATCTTGCTGAGCAACCCCAAGCATGGCAGTAGTAGCAGCTGGCCTTGGTTCACACCTTAGCCACTCTCAGGCATCTCTAAGTTCACTGGGGGTGATAGCCATCTACAGATTGCTTTGTGGCTCATTCCAAGTGGCTTTGGACAGAGTACAGCATGAGGCTGAACCTGGCCTGTAGTGGGCTGCTCCCAGGAGGCACATCTAGTAGCCAGCTTCAGACTGAGTTGGAGCATAACCAAGCTGCCTCCAAATAAAACACACTCACAGAGCAAAATGGGCAGGCACCAGAGCCCTGCTACAGCAAATCCTGCTCTGTAAGCTTAGTCCCTGAACAACCGCATCTCCACTGTGCTCATGGCCAGTCCTCACAACCAATAAGCCTGAGGGTCAATCCCGCCTGTTGTCATGCAAACAACATTCAAGGGCCAACTACAACAGGAGGGCACACACAACCCACACAAGGGACACATCTGGAGCAGCAGGCTCAGGTGATCAGAGAGACTGTGCCACTGGGCCCCATAGGACACCTACTATACAAGTCCACTTTACTAAGATCAGAAGACACAGTAGCCCTACATGATAAATAGAAACGAACACAGGAGGCAGCCAAAATGGGGAGACAAAGAAACATATCACAAATGAAAGAATAGAACAAAGCTTCAGAAAAAGAACTAACCAAGATAGAGAGGAGCAATCTACCAGACACAGAGTTCAAAGCACTGCTTTTAAGAATCTCAGTAAGAACTCCATCAAAGAAATAAGAAACATAAAAATGGGGATAGACAGAGATGTCATCAAAATGGTGGCATGAGAGGAGCTCTTGGAAAATTCCCCTAAAAAACTACCTTTTTCAATCACAACAAAAAGAATAAAATACTAGGAATAAACTTAACAAAGAACACAAAGGACTTATACGTGGAAACTATAAGGCACTACTGAAAGAAATTGAAGAAGACACAATGAAATGAAAAGATATTCTGTGTTCATGGCTTGAAAGAATCAGCTTAGTTAAAATGGCTATATTACCCAAAGCAATATACAGATTTAATGCAATCCCCATCAATATCTCAGTGACATTTTATCAAGAAATAGATTTTTTAAATAATCAGATTTGTATGGAATCACAGAAAACTCCAAATAGAGCAATCCTACTAAAAAAGTACAAGGGTGGAGGTATCATACTCTCAGAGCTTCAATTTATACTGTAAAGCAACAGTAAACAAGATAGCATGGTATTGGCAGAAAAATAGGCACACAGACCAATGGAATAGAATGAAAAACCCAGAAATAAACTCACATATATATGGGCAGATATTTTTTGACAAAGGTGCCAAAAACATACAATGAAGAAAACTAAACCCCTTCAATAAATGGTGCTGGGTAAATTAGAAAGCCACCTGCAAAACAACAACAACAACAAAAACAAAACGAAACATCTGGACTGCAATCTGTC
Organism: Craseonycteris thonglongyai; assembly: GCA_004027555.1. Lineage (NCBI taxonomy): Eukaryota > Metazoa > Chordata > Mammalia > Chiroptera > Craseonycteridae > Craseonycteris > Craseonycteris thonglongyai. Next base: position 9,940 of record PVKE010022918.1, read on the forward strand.
ACCATATATCAAAATTGACTCAAAATGGATCAAAGACCTCCACATAAGACCAAATAAAAATAAATTGCATAAGAGAAAATGTTGGGGATGACAAGACGGCTCAGTGGTTTGAACGCTTGCTTTGTAGTCCCGAGGGCTAAGGATCAAATCCCAGCCCTGGGTCATGCAGACTCACATACAAAACTGGGGTGTGTCCCCAGTTGGATTCCTGCTGGGGCAGGCTTCCCATGTGGGGACCCCTGGGTTGGATCCTGCCCCTGGTGTGCTTCTTATGTGGGAGGCCCCTCTACCAGTTCTTGCCCTGTGCATCCCCACACCCACCTCTGTAATGAAACTAATGATGTACAACTATGGAAACTTCTCTGGGCCCTCCTCTCTCTCTCTCTTTCTCTCTGAAAAACAATAAAAATAAATCTTTAAAAAAAAAGAAGAAAATGTCAGTACTAAACTTATGGACCTCGGGTTCATGGAGAAATTTATGAATTTGACCTCAAAGGCAAGGAAGTAAAAAAAAATTAAATGAATGGAACTATATCAAATTAAAAAGCTTCTGCACAGCAAAAGAACCCATCAATAAAACAAAGAAGCAACCAGGGGAAGCCAGAATGGTTCAGTGGGTTAAGCCCTTGCTTTGCTTGCAGCCCTGGGGACTGAGGGTTGAATCCCGGCCCTGGCCTGTGTGGACTCATATGCTTCCTATGTGGGAGGTCCTCAGTTCAGTTCTTGCCACCCAGTTTGGCCCCTGGCTCAAGGGGGCATGCCTCCCATGTGGAAGGCCTCCAGCCAGTTCTGCCTTGCGCAGCCCCTGCCAACCTATAGAATAAAAAACTATGTCAAAAACTGATGATGTACACCTATGGAGACTGCTCTGGGCTCTCCCCCTTCTCTCTGTCTCTCTGTTTCTGTCTCTCTCTGTCTCTGTCAAAAACAATAAAATAAACCTTTAAAAACAAATTTAAAAGAAAAAAAAAATAAAAGCAGCAAGAGAAAGGTAACTAATTACTTACAAGGGAACTCCTGTAAAACTGTCAGCTAATTGCTCAACAGAAACTTCGCAGGTCAGTAAGTGATGAAAATCAAGGACCTCCAACAAAGATTATTCTATCCAGCTAAGCTATCATTTAGAATTGAAAGACAGACAAAGAGCTTCCCAGACAAGAAAAAGCTAAAGGAGTTCATCACCAAGCCAGTATTATAAGAAATGTTAAAGGGATCTCTGTGCAGGAAGAAGAAAACATAAAAAATATGAATAATAAAGGAGCAATACATATAAGGGCTGGCTGATAAATTTAGCTTCCACTTAAATAGAAAATGAACAGAAAAAGCTATTTTAATAAAATAAAAAGAGAAGCATACCTATATCATTTATTTTCAAAGATGCATAATTATTTTTCTACAAAATCACCACACATTTCAATACACTTCTGCCAAAGCTGCACTAGTTTTTGAAATCTGTCCTTAAAATGATCAGTGTTTTGTTTTTGAAACCATTTCCTCACTGCAGACTTCACCTCTTCATCACAGATGAAATGTTGGTCCTTCAGTTTTCCTTCAGTTTTGCAACAGGTGGAAATCCCTAGGAGCCAAGTCTGGGATGTGCGGTGGATACGGATGCACTGAGAAGTCCAGGTGTTGAATTGCTTCTCTTGTTGCACTTGTAAGGCCTGTCATGGTCATGTTGAAAAAGTGTTTCATTTCTTATACCCTTCAATTTTATTCTTCTTTTTAATGAAGTAAGAGTTTCAGAGTAATGTTCAGAGTTTATTGTTGTTCATTTTCCAAGAAAATCTGCAAAGAACAACACGTTCAGAATGTCAAAAAACAATCAACATGACCTTCCCAGCTGAGGCCTGGGCTTTGAATTTTTTTGGCTGAGGAGATCCCTTATGGCAGGGGTGTCGAACTCAATTAAAACATGGGCCATTTGGTGCAACAGAAAAGATTCACGCGGGCCACATCACATTTACAAACGTCACCAGAACTGAGTCAGTGCGTTGTTTTATACATGCCCCCAGGCCCCCAGGAAAGGCACTGGGCCATGTGTATACTCGTCTTCAGTAGTTAAAGGGTTAATGAGGGAATTGTGTGCACGATATTGCCTCGATCTCTCCTAAGCGCTATTTTCTTCATAACAATTTTTTTTATTTTCATTTTATTTCAGAGCACTGTGGGCCACAAAAAATTACCTCAGCCCACTGGCCGCCAGTTTGACACCCCTGTCTTATGGCATATTCCAGGGATTGCCTTTTGTTTTCGGGGTCATAATGATGGACCCAAGTTTCATCACCAGTAGTGATCTTCTTTAAAAGTCCTCAACTTCTCTTTCAAAAATTTAAAAAATACTGGAGGAACTTTTTCTGCTGGAATTCTATATCAGCACATTCTTTGAATGGAATGTCTGAACATCCTTATGTTTCAGTGTGTACTGAGTGAAAAATGTAAGTGTGTGTGCAAGGTCAAGAATGATGGAGGGGAGATACCATGTGACCACACAGAACCGGTTATAGCCAGATATGTCTAATGTAACTAAAAACATTACAGTAGGGGCAAAATTTATCAGCCTACCTTCCTTCATATATATCTAAAAACAATTACTTTTTTTTTGAAAGATTTATTTTTATTCTTTTTGACACAGAGAGAGATAGACAGAGAGAGACAGAGAGAGGCGGGAGGGCCCAGAGCAGTCTCCATAGTTGCCTATCATCAGTTTCAATATAGTTTCACTCCACAGGTAGTTACAGGTCTGTACAGGTTAGGAACCTGGCCAGGGGCCTCCTGCATGGGAAGCGCACCTGGGGTGGGAGCAAAACTGTGGGCCTCCCACATAGGAAGCTCACCCTGGCAAGAACCAAACTGGAGGCACACCTCAATTCAGCATATGGGTCTGACCAGGCCGAGGTTGGGACTCGATCCTCAGACCCCGGGGCTGCAAAGTGAGTGATCAACCCGCTGAGCTATCCTGGCATCCCCTATAAACAATCACTTTTAATGTAGATGTATTAAATGCTCTTATGGAAAGATATAGGGTGGCTGAATGAATAAGAAAATGAGACCCATATAATTGCTGTCTGCAAGAAACCCACCTCAGATCAAAAGACACGCATGGACTGACAGTGAGGGAATGGAAAAGGATATTTTATGAAAGTAGAAATAACAACAAAAAAGCTGAGGTAACTAGACTTATAACAGATAAAATAGATTTTAAAATAAAGGTTTTAACAAGAAACAAAGAAGGACCCAGTAATTCCACTTCTGGTTATTTATCCGAGGAAATAGAAAACACTAATTAGAAAAGGCATATGCACCTCTATGATCATTTCAACATTATTTATAATAGCTAAGATATGAAAGCAGTGTCAACAGATGAGTGAACTAAGAAGACGTGCTACAACATATATACCATGGAATATTAACAATAAAAAAATGAAATTTTGACATCTGCAACAACACTGATGGAATTAAGGGTATTATTGAAGTAAGTCAGACAGACAGAGATAAATACCATATGATTTCACCAACATGTGGAATCCAAAAACCAAAATAAACAATCAATAAAACAGATAAAAATGCATGGTTGCCAGATGGAAGGGGGGCTGAGGAAATGGGTAAAATGGGAAAGCGATTAAGAAAAAAATGTTGGTAATTACAATACAGTAATGAGAATGTAAAGATAGTGTACAGAATATAATGAATAATGTAATAGTAACCATGTATGGTGTTAGATGGGTACTAAATTTATCTGGGTAGTTACTTCATAAGATATAAATATCTAATCACTGTGTTGTACACTGAAACTAATATTGTACATCAACTATAATTAAAAAATAAAAAAGTATTATAATAAAAAATAAATTTACTATATGATTTGGAAAACAAAAAATATTCAAAGCAAATTTTAAATTCTTTTTGAGCTTAACTTTTCTAATATTTAAGATAGTATATATTTCATAAGATTTTATTATATTATTATTCTTCTCTCATCACAATATAACACAAATTTAAATGATTAGATTATTTTTCTTCAATCATATTGATAATATTTCTTTGGGAAAAGAAGCATAAATCTTATGATTGCACAGGGTAAATCTGATTTCTACGCTGCAGCTAGTGTTAAAGACAAAATGATCAGCTGCTTCCTACTTATGAGTATGCCCAGCTCTAGGATACATGGCATGGCCTGAGTGCTCAATTTTGTCCCATCAGCGAGCTCTCTGTCCTGCAAATCTGACCAGTAAACAAAGGGTTTTGGAGATCAAGGTTAATTGCAATTTTCCAATTTTATTGCTGACTTTTTGCTGTTTGAAGATCTTGAAACTAAGCCTCAACTTTGATAAGTTTCTCTTCTTTTCTTTCAGCAAATCATGGACAGATTAAGTTGGCTTTATTAATTTCATAACTGGGGAATTTATAAATATTTTTTCTCCAAAACTTTGGATAGAGGACTTTCTCTTCACTTTAATATAAACAGGAGACAAACAAAGTCTCAAACTGATCAGATTATGAAATAGATTTTGGAAGAGGCCATCACTGATTTTATTTTAAACCTATCACTTCTCTAAAAACCACGTATAATACATTTCATTTGTGAGGGTCTGAGTCTGGGCACCTGAAGTGAGTTGATGGCAAAGCAGTAGAAAAAATAAACTGTTTGTAATTTTGTTAGTAGAATTGGAGAAGTGCAGAACTTTTTATTGATATGTGGAGTCTTCATTGTCCTAGTTTTATAACCCAAGGAACAAAGTGCTGTGAATTTAGCGCACACCTGCTGTATTTAATCTGATAAAGCTTTCTCATTAATATAGTTAGAATTTAAAGTTAATTAAAACACCTGATGAATACCTCCTATCACTCAAATTTCTCATGGTCTACTATAATTGATGGCTATTTTATTTATTCATTACCACTCTGTTGGAGTGCCATCTCTGCTTAAACTCAGGATAATTTTTCTAGGTTATAGTTAAACCTTTTACAAGAAAACCTTATTTTCCTACATAGAATCTTACCTGGAAGAATAGACAAGGAAAACATGAAATAAGAACTATTTTGGCCGGAGCAGTGGAGGGAATCCTGAACCCCTACTTTTTGGTCCTTCTCTTCCATACAATTCCACATATGAACACAATGGTCTGTTCTATATTTATTTATTTTTTATTGTTTTTGATAGAAAGAGACAGAGAGAGACAGAGAGAAGGAGGAGGGCCCAAAGCAGTCTCCATAGTTGTATGTCATCAGTCTTTGACATAGTTTGTTCCACATAGGTGGGCAGGGGCCACGCAGGGCAGGAACTCGGCTGGGGTCTTCCACATGGAAGGCACACCCCCTCGAGCCAGGGGCTGAAATGGAGGGGGGGCAAGAACTGAGCTGGGGACCCACCCCCTGCATGGGAAGCACACCCCAGTTCAACATATGTGTCTGCACAGGCCAGGGCTGGGATTCGATCTTTGATCCCTGGGGCTGCAAAGTGAGTGCTTAACCTGCTGAGCCATCCCGACTTCCCCATGTTCTATGTTTAAACAGTAAACTTCTTTACTCCCATAAATTACTTGCCCATTCAGGATGTTCCATCTAAAAATAGTTGTTTCTTGTAAATTACTAGTGTCATTTCTCAGGCTAGTAAATTGGCTTTGAGAACTTATTACATTGTTGATTGTTGTTATGGAGAAGGTGGTGAGGAACTAAATTGTTTACTCCTTTGTTGCCATTGATTTTGGGACTAGTCAGAATTAAGTTATAAGAACTGATGTGTAAATTAATACAGTTGTGGGATTCAAAAATCAGCAGGAAAGACAGTCTATTGAGAGATTAGATAAGCATAAGTAGTTTAAAAGAATATATTTTACTTACCTTTCACACTTCTTATAAAAACTGTACATTTATGATTTGAACTTCTTTTAGATGTATTAGGATTATATTCCTGTGGTTCTATTTGCTAAAATATGGGTTTATAATCACAAGTAGAAGTAGTCCTAGAGTGGCCTTGCTTTATAGTACTAACAGGAAGATTGGTTCAACTCTTTTTCTGTTTAGAAAACAAAAGTGCAGCTCTCTACTGCATTCATTTAATTACATATAAACATGGTTTTCAATGTGAAAATAAAATATAAAAAATGTTCTTGGACTTACTTCTAAACAGAACTTGTCTCTAATTCTAATGTAACAGAAATGTATATAATGATCAGTATTTCACAATATTTTTGTGTGTGACGAATTTAAAGCACAGGACTTTGGCGGTACAGTAGGACTATAATTTGCGAGTTATCTAGGGGTAAATGCTGCAGTTATCAAGTGCCACCAGCAAGAAATCTCGGGGCCAACAGAAAAAAGCTTAAAGCCAAGTACAGCGATCCCTCGTTTTTCGCAGTTAATGGGGACCAGAGCCTTCCGTGAAAGCTGAAAAGCCGCGAAGTAGGATTTGCCCCTAGGAATGTTCGTGTATGCGGGTACAAGAATGTTTTAAATATGTAAACAGTATTCATACTTTACTCATTTAAGACAAAAATTACAACAGTATACATATTTACTGAAACGTGTCAGTGCTAATTAATAAGGTTAATGACAAAACCTTATACAGTAATAAGCATTAACCAACATGGCTTTCTGAGAGAGGCGAGGAGTCTTGTGTGGGTGGCGGAGGAGAGGCTCTCACGTGACTCGTAGCAGCGTTAGGCTCCCTCGGAGACTCTTCTGCTGGAGGCACTGACGGTAGAGCCGTCAACAAGAGAAGGTGCTAGGTGAGGCTGCGATGATGCGCAGACAATCAGCTCACAGGGATAAAGCCACTCGTCCTCTCATGGGTCGATGTCGCACCGGAAACCCATCCCGCGCCTTTATGAGAGCCCGTGGGATGGACTCTGAGTCAGCTCATCTCTGTGTTTGACATGCAGGGATCCTTCTCTCTCGCGCATCCACATGACACAACGCTCCTTTCCGCCATGTGGCTGCCGACATGGTTGTATTTTTTCATTTTTATTTTTTGATGAATATTTTGGGGAAACCCGCGAAGCACTGAAGCCGCAAAACATGAAGCGTGAAGTGGCGAGGGAACACTACTCTAAAATCTCTTGATCAACATTTATGGGAAATGCCCTTCAAAACTTTATTAGCTGATAGTGAACAGTGACATATCGTTATATCAATTCATTTTGACACCCAAGGGTAGATTTTCCAACTAATTTTGTCTTGGAGATTTTACCAGGACACTGTTTAAAATTAATTGTTTTGTGAGTCCATCATTGAGATTTTTATCTTTTAAGGCAAAGGTGAGGCAGTCATGTAGAAAAAGTGTCCGATTTCCTACTAGGTATCATCGGTATGAATGCATTTATAAGTGCCTTGTATAATTTTTTCAGGCCAAAATGATACCAGTGATGTCCTCCAGTGTGAACTTGTGGGACCCAGCCTTGAAGGAGGCACAGAACTTAGTTTTGAAGGAATGTTGGCCCTAACATAGGAGTATTCCTCCCTGTTTATCTTCCAGTCTGACATACTTTTAATTATGTTCTTGACTTTTATAAGATAATTCAAAGCTATTAATATTAAAAATATATAGCTCCTTTAAAAACTTGCAGCAAGAACATATACTTAGGGCTCTTGTTAGCAAACATGACCTTGAACCTAAACCACTTCTCTCCATAGTTCTGTTTCAGGCAGAAAGAGGGATTTGTATTTTATAAAATGTTGTCCATGGGCCATCAGCATGGTATTATTGAGGAGTTTCTTAAAAATGCTAAGACTCTAGCCTCATCATGTACCTGAAATCTGAATCCCTGGCACAGAACAAAACAGCCTGCAGTTAAATAAACAGTGTTAAATCTGAATAGAGATCACACGCCATCCACATTCTAAATCTACCTGGGGCCATGTCAGATCACAGAATCATTTTTACTGAACTGCGTTGGGGCATTGAGCCCCCTGGGAAGAAGCTGTCATGCAGAGAATGCATCCACATTTCTGTGGAGTCTGGCTGTTGGTCAGCCCCTCTCGGCTGTGTGTCATCAGTGTGGATGCTGGTGGATGCAGCACATGGTGCAGTGACCACTCTCCACCATCACTGTGGATGTTCCCTGCTGGGAGCCAGAGCGACAGGAACTCTTAACACCCTTTCTGGGCCAGATCTCAACCCTCTTTCTTCCCAACTGGGTCTCAAAAGGAGTTTCCAGTTCAGTTTTTACTTTACACATTTTATTTTAATCTTTAAATAGAACTGCAACTTTGTTATAGCTATTGTGGAAATATTCTTTAGGATGTCATTCACTGTGTCACTCAATATAGTTCACCATTCAGTGTCACTTGGGATAGTTTTCCTTAGGTCTGCTTACTGCTACTGATAGCTGTAGCCTCTCAAGTAAGCAACATTTGTATCTTATGAGTGATGAGAATGTTATAATCGATTATGTTTTTGGCTTTGCTTTGGTAACATGGCACTACAGCATTAAATATATGGCCCACTTTTAATAACTAACTGTGCAGGTGATTATGGCATACATTTTTATATGTTAACATTTCTTGTTTATTTTATTGTTTTTGGCAGAGAGAGAGAGAGAGAGAGAGAGAGAGAGAGAGAGAGAGAGAGAGAGAGAGAGAGAGAGAGAGAGAGAGAGAGAGAAGGGGAAGGGCCCAGAGCAGTCTCCATAGCTGTATGCCATCAGTTTTCAACATAGTTTCAGGCCACACAGGTGTGCAGGGGCCTGTGCAGGGCAAAAACTAGGCCCATCGGTGTAATGAAAATCTAAGTTTGAGGCTAAAATATGAACATTAACAAAGAATAAGGTAAATGTAAGTATAAAAGGAAATAAGTAAATTTCTAGTCTTTTCTTCCTATGGTATGCCTCAGTAGATCAGGCCCTAGAACAAATGTACCCAAAACCACGTTGGAGAGTCCTGCTACAATTCAGTGGGCAGGGCGCTCTACCCCACGTGCCAGAGGAAGGGAGGTGGGTGAACATGATACACGAGCATATTCCAGTACAAGCCATTGCCACAGATTGCGTGTTCCATGTTTATTGACCTTGTAGTTACTACTTATTCTTTTTTCAATATAGTCAGTCTTCATGGAAAAAAATGAAAATGCTTTACGAATATTAACCAATAAAAACAATCTTATCTCTTTTTCCCAGATGGTGTAATAAAGGCCCAAAAATACCAAGGAACTTTTCTGAAATATTACAAGTAAGTGGAAGAGAGAGGAATAGGGTCCCCGAGTCCTCATTCTGGGTTATTACACTGTAATTTGTGACTATAGGTGTGAGATGAGGCACATAACTTAAAGATTTTAGCATTATGGTTTATTGTGACTTGTTAAAGCAGCCTCCTGAGTAGCAAACTCTTCCTTTTGACATTTCCTAGAATTACCTTTCCAAACCGACCTGATCAAGTGTGTGTCTTCACTCAGTTCTCTCAGTGGCAACAGTGTACATAAGTACAGAACAATATTGAAGTATTAAAGTCAGAATTCTGACAGGTGTACGCGCCTAAAAAATTGGTTGTATTGGCTGCTCCTGTCACTGCCTGGAGCTCAAGTGAGCTGAGTACTACAGACCAAGTCAGGAAAACAGGAGTGGGATGTGGCAGGAAGGTGAGCAATGTGATGGTGGAAATGCTTTGCTGATTCAGATAATGCCTTAGTCCTGCCTAAGCCCCGTGTGACCCCCCTGGATACAAACACCAGTCCATTCAGGGGCCAGTCACTGTCGTGTCCAAGAGGGAGAGTGGACATCATCTTCATGTGTCTCCATTGAGAAAGGAGTGAGGCCTTGGCTTCGAGAAGGGTGGAGCACAGGATGTGGTTCTGGGCAACTGATGCCATCTCTGTTCTCTTCCCCTGGAGATGTAATTTACATACCATAGAGTTCACTCGTTGGCAGTATACGATTCGGAGATTTTTACTATATGGTCAGAATTGTGCACCCATTGGTGCTATCTAATTCTAGAATATTTTCATCACCTCAAAAAGGAACCTCTTGCCCATTAGGCAGTCACTCTCTAGCCCTTCCTTTTTCCAGCCCCTGGCAACCATTTTCGTCTCTTTGGATTTGTCTACTTTGTATATTATAGACATTTTATATAAATGGAACCATATAACATGTGATCTGTTGTGTCTGGCTTTTTTCACTGAACATAATGTTTTCGAGGTTCTTTCATGTTGTAGCAGGATTTAATTCTCTTTAATGACTGAATAATATTCCACTGTATATGTACAGCACAATTTGTTTACTTATTCATCAGTTAATGGACTTTTTGGTTGTTTTAACTTCTGGCGATCACAGGTCATGCTGCTATGAACATTTGTGAACAAGTTTCCTATTGTTTAAAGTGCATGTAATTGAGAGTTCATTTTAGTCGAACAATGCTGATAGGTAGCCTAGTCAAGACCCATTTAAACTAGACCTTACATTTGCCTGTCTAGTTCAGAAGCCATTGAGGATTGGAAGTAAGAAATGAAACAATCTGTTTACTTTACTATACATCGGGCTGTGAAGAGAAAAATATTTATTTGCTTGTCTCATCTACATTTTTTCAAATAACCTCTAGAAATTTAGTTCAAAGCCATTACTACTTGATTATTCATCATCACTGCATTATGACAATTGCATTTCAGAAATGTCTCCTCATATATAAGGTTGTTTATGGTTTGATTTCAATCAAATCACTAGTCCAATGGTTCCCAAACTGAGTGCTGAGGTGTCATTGGATACCACAAAAAAATCAGAAGGGTGCTGCAGGAATATTTTAAAATTCAAGTTCAAGGTACACAATACTAAGTACTACTAGTTAAGGATAGGTTAGAGTTTCAGCATTAGACAGTGATACATTCTATTACAGTAATATCTTTGTGCAGCTGGGATTTGGGCAGTAGCTCTGATACAGAGCAAATACTACATGAAAAGCAATGTGGAACAGGAAGTGGAGGTGGTTGTTCAACGTGATTTAAAAGTTTGAGAAGTTATGTAGTACCCAGCTAATGCACACATTCCCCAAATAAGTACTTATGGTTATTTAAGAATGAAATATAAATATTGTTTCTTTGTGGCAACTTAAATGCTATTTGAACCTAACTACCTAATAAATAGAACTTTTGGTATTTCTTTTTGCCTCAGGGATACCAGGAAAAAATTGCTGAGATACAAAGGTTACATTACAATACATCAAGAAGTCTGGGAACCTTGGTTCTAGTCTTTTCCCCCTTAGTTTATAATCTTTGCTACACTGAACTCTCATTATCTTTAAAATATGTCCCACCCTTTAATGGGACCATGTCCTTGCATGTGTCACTTTAACTTGGAGTTCACCCTTTCCACTCTTTTCTCTGAAAAACGTTTGTTACCCTTCAAGCCTCTGCTCAAATATCTCTTCCTCTGAGGCTACATGGACCTCTCCAGTTGTAATTGGTTGCTGAATCTTCACATTAGTGCTCTCGCAACATCCAGTCCCTTCTTGCACTCTAACGCCCACCGTGGGACAATGTGCTGTAATCTGTCTGAATTACTCCACTTCCTCTTCCTTTCTGAGCTTCACGGCCACTGAAACCACCTCTTGGCAACTCTATGTCCCCAGTACAGGGCCCAGCACATTGTGACTGACTGGTTAACTGCATGAATGGGCTGAATGATAATACAAAATATCTATCAAGCTACCTACCACCTCTCCATTAGGATCCACAATTTTCATCGGAAGCAATTTACAGAGAAGCCATTTGATTACAAATTGTGGCCATGTCAGTTTCCTAACTAGAACCTTAAAGCACATGTGAAACACACAAGCTGTGCCAATCTAAGATTTCCAGTTTAAATGATAGAGTTCACTTCAAGTTCAGCCTGAATTGGGCTTAAATGAAATAAAATTGATAGCAGATGAAAGCTCAACAGGTTCCAGAATAATTATATACTTGTTAGGATGTTCTCACTAATTGGAGCACTAGCTGGAAGAACCTCCGCATCTGAAACTGCTACTGGGGTAACTGGCAGACACATCTGTTTGGGATGAATCTGCATATTTGCTCATTTGCCAAAAATGTAGAGCTCTGAATTAGTTTCAGTTCACTTAATCACTTCCAAGCCGGAGAATCAGCTGAATGTATTTTAATGCTTTCTCCTCCCCTCAACATGCCAAATTTCATCCATAAGTGAACATTACAAAAAGGCAGCGTAAAATCAGATTGTCTGGAATGGTGACACACAGAGACACATACACCCTTTGGATAAATGTATATTACTCTCACTTGTCTAAAAAGGAGCTGAGTCCTCACACATGAGAGAAAATTGATAAAAATAAAACAAAACCAAAAAACTCTTATTGTCAACAGTCGGGTGAAACTTGTACTGTCCTAAAGGAAGGCCCTTTCAATTCATATATCATGCCCTTTGGCAATGTCTGCGTTAATAGATAAGTATTCGCTCCAGGGTTTCAAAAGTTGTACATCAAACAGAATTTAAGTTTAACCTTCGTTAGTCCCAGTGGTGTTCTTTCCAAAATAACTTTTGTCACAGTACTTTAATGCCACATTCATATTATATCATCTTGCTTCTTCAATTATAGCAATCCTCCCATCCCTTAGATTCAGTATAAAGCAATTTCATATTATATTCTACTTAGCAGACTCAGATTATCTTCAAATGTTCTACAAAAATACAATGATCAGTCTACCAAGCAGAAACCACCCTGTGGAGATGAAATGTGCTATAAAGAAAGGGCTTCTCTTCCACTTAAAAATACCAGTTGGAACAATGTCTCCAATCACTCCTCTTGGTTAATATTTATGCAACCTTTATTTCAGAGCATCAGCAGCAGTGCACTTCTCAGTTAACTTTGAGATAGAAACTCATTTATAGGAACAGTCTTCCCTTGCAAGGCCAGCTCCACCATGTTTGACAGAGGGCCCTCCTCAGGTCCCTGCCTGTTGCACTGAATTATGCCATGTATCAAGGATCAACTGTATCCCTACTACACACCAGATACTTTCCTATGGACTGTTGTTTAGCCGTGAAGAACACACACAATATTTTTGCCCCTGAGTTTACAATCTAATGGGAGACACAGAGCCAAAGTAATTTCACATATATAAATCAAGATCATTATAAAATGATAAAAGGGGAAGCCAGGATGGCTCAGTGGGTTAAGCTCTCGCTTTGCAGCCCTGGGGACTGAGGATTGAATCCTGGCCTGGCCTGTGCAGAACCACATGCTGAACTGGGGTGTACTTCTCATGTAAGAGGCCCCCAGTTTGGTGCTCGCTCTCTGCTTGGGTCCCTGGCTCCCATGGGGGAGGCCCCAGCCCAGTTCCCACCCTGCGTGGCCCCAACTCCTATATGTGGAATGAAACTATGTTGAAAACTGATGATGGACAACTATGAAGACTGCTCTGGCCCCACCACCTTCTCTCTGTCTCTCCCTGTCTCTCTCTCTGTCTCTGTCAAAAATAATAAAACATAAAATGATAATATAGTTGAAACAAGGTAATGGGGGAGGAATAATTTCTGGGAGAGTGCTGGTGGTCAAGGAAGACTTTTCTGAGGAGGTACAATTTAAGACGAAGCCAAGGATGAGAAGATACCCAGGGGAAGCACACCACAGGCAATGGGAACAGTAAGTATAAGGGCCCTGAGGACTAAATAATGCTGACCTTTGTCCCTCCAACCCTCACCTCTACCCTGTCTCATGCCAATGCTCCCAGTACTTTGTTTCCATTCATCGTTCATATATGTAAATTGACCGAAGATTCTGTCTGGTAGATACCCTCAATAAGCAAAATGGTCACAGTGGTCCAAAGACCCAGCCATACCCAATATCCAGAAGGCAGAGGTCTTAGCAATTTACATGAACTGTCATTTGGATCCATGAAAACTTAAAATATAGAGCTTTCCTAGAAGATAGCATCCTGTGGGCAGGGTCCACGTTTTATCAATGAGTCATATGAAACTTACAGATCTCTAAGGCATGACTGGTTCTAACATTCCGTGAGGTCTATTTAAATAACCACAAGTACTGTACAAAGATGAGGAGTTGCTATTTTGCCTCATGACACCTTATTCTCGGCCTTAAGGACACTGTTGGTTTGCATAGTCCCTGGGCACCCACAGATCTTTGCACTTGCCGTACCAGTAAACTGAAGTGTATCTGACTGTAACTTAGTTCCTCATTAGGACTGTGAGTCCATCTGTGTCTCCAGAGTGCTGGCTCAAAGGATCTTTATTGTAAATTAATAAGTGCATGATATATAATATAATAAATACAACTCTACCAAAGCAATATTGAAAGCGATTGTAGCAGAGTCCAATGCACTATGAGTCCTGGAGGAGGAAGCAGGTGACTTCCTCAGCAGAAGCCCTGTTCACAATAGAATATGGATCATCACCCATTTAGGATTGTTAGTCTCTCATCCATGTAGAATTTTACTTTCCTTTGCTTTGACCAAGATGTTTTGATGAAATTATCTATTACTTCCTGGGTTAGCCTGCACACTCTTTTTGTTGTAAAACCTGTCCAAAATGTGTGTTTCGGCCTCTCCATCTTAGTAATTTAGGAAGTGCAATATTCTGAACAAATTGGAATCTTTCTTTGAAAGTTGAAGCTATTATAATGCCATCATAACATCCAGTTGCCTGCTCTAGTTTCTTCTGGAAAATGCATAGGGAATGTAGCCAAGTTTGCAATGAACCCAGGGCATGACCAGCACAGTATTTTTTAAAAAATAAATCTTAAAATAATCTGGTTTGCCTATGATCCATGCTTTTCCCCCAAAGTCATAAGCTATAAAAAATTTGGATAGGTTTATGTTTCTGGTTAATCAAGGTTTACTGTCTGCTTGAAACTTAGTGCAAGTGACTTCAGAAATCATTCTTTGTTTGGAGCATCTTAGCAGCAGAGAAGTCAAATTCATCACCAAGTGACAGCTGTACTCACATTCCAGAGGAGAGAAAATTCATAAACCTCTCATCTTTATTTATTTATATTTTGCTCCCATCAGGGAATCATCTAGCCTGATAGTATTAGTAGACAGAACATGACCTTCCGTGATACTGTAATATTTCTTCAGTTAGTGTGCTTAGTCAGAAGTCTCTGGAAAAATGGATATGAAGAGAACAGGATATATAATCTATGCCTTCCTAGACTATGTCATAGTGATAAGTGGGTGATGAATGCTGATGAGCACTGACTGCTTCTTCAATCAAGCCCTGGTTTCTGGTGTGTGTGTGTGTGTGCGT
>PVKE010022919.1:0-25125 GCA_004027555.1 Craseonycteris thonglongyai
AGGAATAGAAAGAACATTCCCAAAGAATTGAAAGAAAAGTTTAGTATAGGGGAAAGGAAATATTATAGAAGTGATGAAATTCTCTTTTTAGGGCAAAGGGAAAAAAAATCCCCCCAAAAGACTGTTCTGCTGCTTTCCACAAAAGCAACAGCACAAAGCAGTCATCTAAGTAACAAGAGACATGGTAAAATCAAAGAAATAGTTAGGCCACAAATAATAAATTTATGTAACAGTTACATGGGAGGGATTGATACATCTGACATGATGGTCTATTGTTACTTGAATGAAAGGCATACCATAAAGTTTTGGGAAAAAAAAAAAAGATGGTTTCAGGATATATACCTATGGTAAATCTGTAAAATTGTACTCTAAATATTGTGCAGTGTACTGTATTTGCTGCTACAGTTCTTGTCACCTGGCTCCTGTGCCTTGATATCTCTCTGCCTCTCCCCATTCAGCAATTCATCTCCTAGCTCTCGTAGTGAGTGCCCTCCTGAAGGCAAGGTAGGGAAAAGGGTGTCTATTGCCCACCTCTGTGGCTGCCGACACAAAGCTCTTTTCTGATCCTGAAATCCTTTATTCTTCCTCTTTTGTCTCCAGGGTGTTCCTTTTTAAAATTTTGTATTTTTTTATCTATTGTTATTGTTAAATTTATTGGGGTGACATTGGTTAGTAATAATTACATAGGTTCCGGGTGTACGATTCTACATTACATCATCTTGTGTTGCATTGTGTGCTCACCACCCAGAGTCAGCTCTCCTTCCACCACCGTATGTTTGATGCCCTCTTCTTCCTCCCTTCCTGGGAGTTTTCTAAAACCTTCAAAGCTGTGCTCTGACTCTGGCTTTTGGGTGTGGCCTGTGGTGGGCTGTGTCCCTGGCATGAGCAAAGACCTTCCATAGTGTGGACTGCAGAGAGCAGCGTGGATGAAACCCCAGCTGACTGGAGCTGTGGGAAGAGTGGGGAAGCCCTGCTTTCATAAGGACTGTTTGACCCCACTTCAGTTCTGTTCCAATGTGGGAACAAACTTGCTCCTTAAAACCCTTCAGATCACATAGGTGGTGTTGACTGGTATTTCTCTCAAAGCCAAAGCCTTAGGCTAATGTGGGAACAGACAGGACTCATGGGACCTGCTCCTTGGCCTTCCGTATCAGGGTCTTCAGTGAGACATTTGCCTCTGACTTTTCTGTAACTACTATTTTTTTCTTCTCATTTTAAGGCCCTAGGAGAGAGAACCAATAGCAAAGGCCATGTCTGGAAGCAACTTGGATGGGGAGGCGGTGTCTTGAGGTGCACCCAGCCCTTTTTTCAGCCTAGGCAATGGAACCACAGCTGCCTACTCAGGCTGTCTGTATAATTGCCCCAGAAATCTAACTTCTAGAAAAACATTTGGCTTGGAAAACATTCCAGGTTCATTAAACAGATAGATGATCAGAATCTGAAATGACTATTTTTCATTAAGGGAATATAGTACCAAGAGAGATGAATGCCTGCCACTGAGATTCCAGTGAGGAGTAAGAAGAAATTAAGGCCACTGTGTGTATGTGACCAGAGGTCACACTTTAGTCTCCCCTATGACTGGCAGGTGTTGGCAGTGTTCTTTGTTTCTTGCAGCTCCTGCCTCTTTAGTTCTCAGTTGGAATCAAGGTCAGCTCTGGGAAACTTGTCCAGCCTTGCCACCACTCACAACAGAAACCCACACTGAGTGCCCACCACACAGGACCCCTAGAGCACCTCCTTAATGACCAGATGGGGCCACTTGCTTCTGCAGCCAAGTGCTAACACCCTATTGGAACTTTTACATGAGAAATAAACTTCCATTCTGTTCAAGTTGCTGTGCTTTCATCTCTGTTGCTAAATCGAAAGTCCTAGTGTCATATATTGGAAAGTAGCTAAGAGAGTAGACCTTAAAAGTTCTCACAAGAAACAAATAGTGTAACCATGTGAAGTAATTTTAGTTACTATTGTGGTAATCATTGTGCAATATATACACATGTCATTATGTTGAGCACCTTAAGTTTATCCTATGTTATGTGCCAATTATGCCTCAATAAACTGGGGTGGGCGTGGGGCAGTTCTGCAAGCCTAGAAAAAAGCAAAAGAAATTGGTTCAAAATGCTGGTAGCTTGACAGCTCTCCTGGGACCAAAAGGGAAGGCTCCAGGTGCTTTCTCTCCACATCATTTTGGTGTGCAGCACATCCCCGCTCCTCTAGTCTGTTCCATGGCCTTCCCACAGTTCAGCTTCCTCTGCTCTCTTCTAAACTTGGAAATATCTTTAACTGGCCTATCTGACCTTCAACTCTATGTAAACTGGAAGGTCCACAACCAAAACCAACTAGCTAATGTGGACCCTGAGAAGATTCGTTTGATGTGAACCTTGAGAAGGAATTTATCTGTTGAGATGAACTGTCCTTGGTCAACTGAGGGCCCAAATTTTATGCAGTCTAGTGGACACTTGCTGACAGGAGCTTCTCACACACTCTTTATAGAATAAGCTCAGACTGAACTCTTGATTTGCTACACTATGCCCTGCTCATTTACACCAGCTGAGACAACTATTATAAGGGAGTCCCTGATTTCCTCTTTTGACCAATGTACTAAGACCTGCCCTATCCAATCGAAACTGCTGCATAACAACCAATTAGGATGAATAATGCCAACCAATCAGAAGGGTACAAGTTTGGATACCTTATTTACATAAGATGTATTTAATTGGGAACCTAGACAAGAACTTTTGTTACAAAAGGCAGCCTCCCCTTTGTCTGGTGGAATACAATTTAGGTTGCCATCTGCATCTGTATCTTTCATGCTATAGTTCCTTTTGCTTCAATAAATGCTTTTTATTCTTTATTACGTCTAAAAATAATTTTGATTTACACTATGGACTTTTGACTCTTGGTTCAAATTCTTAGTAGAGAGAAATGATCTCTGGACAGTCAGTGGAATCACAGCTTTTGAGTTAGGTTCTGGTTCAGTCACTTCTGGGGCAGAAGGGAAACCTGCCCAGTTGGGGTCATGGAAGGGAGCAGTTTGTCTGGAAATTGATTGACATGTCTCCCTGAGGCGATAGAAAGGACAGGCAACTCTTGGGAAGACAGCTTCATGGCACCACTGAGATCTCATTGGCTCCTTGGCTTCTTCCTTGTCCATGACCGATGTGTGAACATCTCCTTTGAAAAGGATGGGCCGGGTAGGGTATGCTAGAGGAGGGTAGATGACTAAGATGAGTAGGTGGTGCTAAAGTGGAGCTGGGAGGAATGGAGCCTAATCCCCAACATCAAAGCTAGGGAAATTAAGTTTCACTGCCAAGTCCAAAGGTCAGGGACAGAGTGCAAAATTGGACATAGAGCCAAGGTCAGGAGCCAGCAGAACTGGAAAAATGGAAACAGGCCAGGGAATAAGACCAGCCCTGGCATGGTGGCTGCTGAGATTGGGCTGGCAGCAAGCCTAGTTTCCCTGGCTCTCAACCCTAGGCTCTCACTCAAGGATCACAACAAGGACAACAGGGCCTGCTGGATTTAAGCCATATCACCGAGGGAGAAGAGGAGAAACCAAGGTTTCTTAACCCAGGTCAATAACCTGTGTTGTACACAAGTTTGTGTGGCTACATTGTTTAAAGGGAACAGCACCCTCAAAAGGATTATTTTAAGGTTTAAATCTGGTCATCCAGCCAGGACGAACACTGCGGGCTCTCCTTAGGCCCCAGCGGCTGAAGGTCCTGGCAACGCTCCAAAGAGGCAGACTCTCCTTGCTGCGTGGGCTTCGGGGCTCGCTGCAGAGCTGCTGCTGTCTGAGCCGATTTCTCCGAGCAGCGCCGAGGCCCGGGCCTGAAAGAGAATGAGCTCAGTAAACGATGGAGGATGCACACAGGGGCGGAGGGGGAAGGGGATGATACGTGCCCCTCCGAGGAACTGCAAGCACAGCTCCAAGGGGGACACCCACTGCCTCAAAGATTAACGTAAAGTTCTCCACAATCCGTCCGTTTCATTTTATTGGGAAAACAAGGGTATCCTCAACCTCTATTTTAGGGTACAACTGAAACTCCGGGAAAGGGTGCAGCACACTGACTTGCACTACCGACCGACTTTATCCGACCTACCCAAGTGCCAACCCTTGGGCGAAGAGGTATCTGGGCCCGCCCCTACACCCGGAGCCCCGCCCCTTATGGCGTTGGGGCCCCGCCCCTTCGGGGCTGTGGCGAGCCGCTATAGCGTGTCGCGCGTGTCGACGTCGTCGCGCGCCAAGCCCGGAAGAGGCGCGTATCTGCATAGGGACCGGCTTGCGGCTTCCGTGCGTCTCGGTCCCTCTCGATCCCCATGGCCCTGTGGCGCGGCTCTGCATACGCGGGCTTCTTGGCGCTGGCTGTAGGCTGCATCTTCTTGCTAGAACCGCAGCTACCGGCCTCGGCGCTGCGCTCGCTGTGGAGCTCGCTGCAGCTGGGGCCCGCGCCCCCGGGACCCGGCTCTCCTGAGGGCCAGTTGGCGGCCGCCTGGGCCGCACTCATCGTGCGGCCGGCCCGACGCTGGCGCCGCGTGGCCGTGGGGTGAGTACCTGCGGGGCTTCCGACTCTGGGCCTCCGAGGGTCGTCTTGGCGGAGGCTGGGCGGCTTGGGATCTGGGAAGTTAGAATCCGCGCGAAACAGAGGTCCCCTGGAGGTCCCAGGGGATGTCTTCTCTCCTTGGCCTTTCGTCACTGCGGCAGGGACTCATCACGTTGCTTTTTTCCTCTGGCTTGCCCCTGCGCCCTTCCTTCGTCTCTATAGTTACAGATTAATAGCCTCTTGGAAATGCCACTCAGCCTGACACCGTCATGTGTGAGTTTCCTTCATTCCAATTTCTGCTCCTCTGGCTACTGCTCTTTTGCAATATAAATGGTTTCTTGGTCTTGCACACTTCGACGACACTCTTCCTCTTGCTTCTGAGCTTGAGGAAGTAAGTAGTCTCGTTATCATCTTTATGCCTTCTTTCCTTTTCCTTAACGCCGCCATAGTCTGGAGACCACCACTTTAGTGAAACTCCTCTGTCAAAGCTCACTAGTTACTTGATTTTCAGATTCATCTGTCACTTTTTAGTCTTTATTATCAACTCTGCAGCCTTCCATACGTTAAGCATGACCTTCCCCTTGAAACACTTTTCTCCCAGACTTAAATGACTTTGCATATATAGGGTTCTACCAAATCAGCAATGCCTTCTTTGTATTCTTTTCTGGGAATATAATTATGTCCTTTACACTAACTTTAGTCTCTGTCTCACTTCAACCTGAATATCTTGCCGTCACCTCAAAAGCAAATATTCTACTAGTTTTTGTGATCGTTGAGGCCAAGAATGGTAACGTAGAGCAAAGGTATCCTGAAGATTAAAGGAGATAATCTAGTATTTTTTATAGCAAGGTTGGTTTCTGGTGACTCCCCTCTTCTTGACTTTCCAACTTGTAGATGTCCACCTTCTTGCTGTGTACTTACATAGGCCTTTCCTTTGCATGGGCACTCCTTGATGTCCCTTCCTCTTGTTATATGGACACTGCTCCTGTTGGGTTATGACTTCATTTAACCATAATTAATTCCTTAAATAGTCTCTGTTTCCAAATACAGTCATATTTGTGGTTGGGGTTTCATATGAATTTGGAAGCGTTGGGGACAACACAATGCTGTCTATAATAGTTGTGAAAAGTACATTGCCAAACTAGTAGTAAAAACAAGATCGGTTGCCTTGTGTCTCAGAAGGATTACTAGTTCTTTCTAGGACGAGGTTTCGGAAAAAGCTTAATCTGAGAAGGTAATGTTCCATTTACTATTGCTTCATCACCGATTATCCCAAAATGTGGTATCTTAAAACATGGTTATTTTATTTTAATATCTCTAATGATTCTGAGACTTGATTGGGCTCAGGCAGGCTGTTCTCAGTTGGGATCTTGTGCAGTTTCTGTCAGATGGTGGCTGGGACTGGAATCACCTTAAAGGTTGATGGTGGTTGTCCACCTATACCCTCTGCTGGGGTTTTTTTCCTGAACACCAGTAGGTGCTCTATGTTAAGGTGACCAGACGTCCCGCTCTTGGTGGGACAGTCCCGATTTTTAACAATGTGTCCCGCATCCCACGGCATTTTTAAAAAGTCCCGATTTATGGAAAGAATGCACGACAAGCTAGGGAACGGCGGGAGATAGACCAAATTTTTAATCAACCCCCTCCCCCCCTGTCAATGGTGTCCTGCTTTACCAATGTTAAAATCTGCCACCTTACTCTATGTAGCTGTTAAGCTTTCTCACTCAAGGTGGCTGGGTTAGAAGACAGAATGCCCGAAGAGAACCAGGCAGAAGCCTTAATGCCTTTTATGACCTAACCTTAGAAGCACATAGTGTTACTTCTATCATAGACACAAGTCCAACTGGTCTTAAGGGTAAGGGACATAGAATACATGTTGATGGAAGGAGTGTCAGCATCACATTGTGAAAAAGAACATGAGGAATAAGACATCTTGTGGCCGTCTTAGAAAATATATTTTGCTATAGTGACTTACATGGGATAGGGCCTGGACAAGAAACAGAACTTCTCCGCGTGAAGGTGGAATAAATCCACCTAGACAGAAAGAACCAAATGTGGAAAAGTATATAGTTTGGGAATAGCAAGTTGGCCCTGGTTTTAGGGCAAATACCTGACAGTAGAGAATTGTCAAGCAAAGATGCTGAGAAAAGCCTTTAATATCAAAATAGGAGATAAGTTTATAAGCAGGTTGAGTGATGCAGAGTTCTTTGCTGAGAATAACTGATGAGAATGTGAAAGGTGGGTTTTGAGCAGTGGTTCTAACCTGTTTGACTATTTCACATCATTTTTGTGGGTAACAGACATCATTGGTTACATTTCTCATTACTCAAAGGGATTTTTAGCCTAAAGATAGGGACATGCAAAGGATAGGTGTGTGTGTTGTAGTTTGACTTCTCAAGAGAACATGCACACTTACTCTTACATATTCATTCACAACACAATTTAATTGATTCATAAGAAGGAACATAGGGCAAACCAGGATGGCTCAGCAAGTTAAGTGCTCACTTTGCAGCCTGGGGACCGAGGATTGAATCCCGGCCCTGGCTCGTACGGACCCATATGCTAAACTGGGTTGTGCTTCCCCTGCGGGAGGCCCCCAGTTCGGTTCTCAGCCCCTGGTTTGGGCCCTGGCTCGGCCCCTGGCTCAAGGGAGCATGCCTCCCATGCAGGAGGCCCCCAGCCCAGTTCCTGCCCTGTGTGGCCCCTGCCCACCTGTGTGGAACAAAACCATGTTAAAAACTGATGATGTACAGCGATGGAGACTGCTCTGGGCCCTCCCCCTTCTCTCTGTCTCTCTCTGTCTGTAAAAAAACAATTTAAAATAAAGGAAAATATGGAAATCCTGATGCTAGTTAAGAGGCCATTGTAGGGTCTGGGTGAAGGGGAAAAATTCTTGCTTGGTAATGGTGCTAAACGTGGGATTTGATAGGTTGTATGCACTAAAGCAGGGGTCTCCAAACTTTTCAGCCCGCGGGCCGCATTAACTATCAAACAGCAGTTTGGGGGCCGACTACACACTCGAGGTCCAAATAAAAAAGAATCAAAACATAGATGTTGTTTTTAATTATTTATTTAATATTATTTTATTCAGATAAAAAGGTCTGCATGGGCCGGATGAGAGGGCCTTGCGGGCCGGATGCGGCCCACGGGCTGGATGCGGCCCGCGGGCCGTAGTTTGGAGACCCCTGCACTAAAGTAAGGAAATGCTGTCAAAAATGATGGGCTTTTGGTATTTGGGGTCTTACAACAACCTTATGTAGGCAGAAACAGATGTTGTCATCCAGTTTTCACAGATGAGTAAACTGAGGGTCAGAAACATTGTTGTGTCACACAGCAAGTGCTAGAGGCACAGCTTAAACCCATTCCTGGCTCCTGTTCATGTCATGTTGTTGCCATTAGGAGAGATTAAGAAAAAGGAACAAAGTTGTGGTGGAAGATAACCAGTTTGCTTTAGAGAAGGGGAAGTGTTCACACTGTGGGTTTCACATGAAGCTGAACCCCAGCTGATGACTACTAAAGGCTGGGGTTTAGGAGCATGTTGGGGAGCAGAATTGCAGATTTTGAAGACACCAGTACTTCAGAGACTGGATGGCATCACCTAGGAAGAGAACAAAAAGAGAAGGTAAATGGCAAGTGTGGAATTTGGGGATGTACCAACATCTAAGGGGCTGGTGGAAAGGGACCAGAGAAATAAAGGATAAGAGTAGTTTCAAAAATATGGTCAGTGGTGAGCCCATTACTACATCTTTCTAGAATGTGTCCCACCTCCCCTGCTTCAAAATCAGACTCTGGTACCTAAGGCTCATTGGGTGAATGATGAACCCCTCATCCTAGTGTTTGTTCCCCCATACCTGACTTCACGCTGACCTTTGAAACCTATTTTGCTCTTCTCCCCTATTCAAACTCTCTGTTCTAACTAGAGCAGCATTCTTTTTATGTCCCCTGTGTCTGGGTTTGAATTTGGCTCCTCCAGTCCTGGCCTTTGGAATTTTGTTTAACTCCTAATCTCAATTTTCTCAGCTGAAATCAGTAATGACAACTTTCCTGTCTTAAGACAGTTAGCAAATTGGTGTAATTATCTGTAAATACTCAAGCATGGTCCAGGGTTCAGCCCAGGGACTGTTATCCCTGCCCTTTTGGATTTCTCTTCTCTACAGTTCTGTATCTTGTAGTGATGGTGATTAGCTCTTATAACATCTCGGGTATAGTTTTATGGCTAAAAAGAACCTTAAGAAACATTGTACGGATGATGAAACAGAAGGGAGGTGATAAGAACCACAGTCCTTGCCTTTAAGGAACTTACATAGGGTCTAGAAGGGGGAACTGTGGTCCCAACCCCGACTTCCAACTAATCACTGATAATAGGCCTGAAAGCCCAGGCTCCCAGGCTCCCAGCCTCCTCTCTGTCAGCCCCTTCAGCCTCTTGTTTGGACATTCAACATCTATTGCTTTGCTTAGTTTTTCAGTTGTTTCATCTGTGTCTGTTTTCTCCAAACACACATTGCAATCTTTTATACATTTCTTACTGAAGTGTTGACATTCTACCCAAGTGTCACATGAGCATAATTTATAATTTGTCTTCTGGTTCTTTTGCTCCCTCCCTCCCTTTTTCCCCCAGATAACAAAGCACCGTAGGTAATGTGCTTGTTTACATTTTAGTGTGCTATTGAATTGAAGTAAGTGCAGAGAAAGATTCTTGCTCTGGTTTAAGTTTTATAAAATACAACCAGAAAGCACATTTAAAATACTGAGTTTGGTATCTGGCTCATAGTAGATGTTCAGTGATGTTCAATCTCAAAGATTGTCTTTCTCATGAGTATTCATGACATAATTAGGTGGGGGATGGAAAATGTACCTATGATAGTTATATATTTTTTAACTCAAATTTAGTTACATTGGGTTTTGTCTTATGTTGCAAAATGTGGTGAAGTTCTTTCAGTTTTGTTTTTTTTTCGTAACTTTTGCAAACTCATCTTCCTCCATTATCTTTGAAGAATCAAACTGGTTAAGGTTTCAGGAGAATTAGATAAGGAGGTGATGTGTTTATAGAAGTTGTTATTCCAAATATGGATATCCCTCGGCATCTAAATTTTTGCTGTCCAGACTCAGGACCCAAATCCATTTGGATACAAATAGTCTCTCCCTTGCTATCTAGACTCACTGAAACTCTGGAACTTACTAGAATCCTAGAGTCAGGGGTACTCATATTCCTGTTAAGATTCTACCTTTCAGACATCTCATGTTGCATTCCATAGAAATATAGGACACTGTATCAGATGGAATTGAGAGGAATTTACAAGGTGTGTTTGGTTTATTATGCAAGGCTGTGAAGGGAATGTGGTTTAAATATATTGTTAATGCCTGCCACGTGCACATCAATATGTTTTATGTTCTGAAAGGCATATTAACACTTAGAACCTTTCCATTTGACTAGTGTCTTTGATTTTAAAAGAATAAGAAAATTTGTTTAAATTTTTGTAGGCAAAAATCTTTTCAAAAACACGGGATCCATAGGAGTAGAAAGGGATGTGTCTCTTTCTTGCCCTTGTAAATCTTCCTTGAGTTTTGTAAATAATACCCAGCTTACATAGGAACTTTAATGATTATTTGTTGTTGTGAAAGTAATATATGCTTGTGAACATTAGAAATATATCTAATGAAAAATAAAATTTCTTTACTACAATTTCATTCCTCTTCTTAGAGTTTGCCACCATTAATGATTCGGTGGGTTAATTTACAGATCGAGATTTTTAAAAGCAACTAGAAGGGAAACATTGTGGCTGTTTATTTTACTAAAATCCAATCCATTGGTCCTTCTTTATTGATGAGTTTACCTTCTGGTTAAGCTGTCCAGAAGTCACCTTGATGCATAGCCACTCTTCTCACCAGGAGCTGTTTGGGATGACCTGCTTTGAGCCTTGCTCTTTTTAAAGGCTGGAAGCTGCCTATGTGGTCATCCAGCCCCACTGCCAAGAATGGCATCCCCAGTAGGTAGAGGCATGAGTAAAGTGACTGTGGTGGGCAGGAAGACCTCATCTCATTACCCAAATTATTTGGCCCTCCTCTTTTAAGGAATGACTTTCAGCAAAGAAACACAATATAAGCCAAATCTTTTCCATGCACACATAAAAGAGGCCATGCCAGACAACCTTAGTATTTTATAATTTCCACAGAGCCAACCAGGTGATGCAGCACTGGCTTCTTACCAGCCCTTTAGAGTTCATGGATCTGGTTCAGTGAACACCTGCCAATTGATGAGTTGTTACAAGGTCACAGATGTGCCTATGTCTTTAAGGCACCACTCAACTTTAAGAGTTTCAACTGGAAGTATTTAGACATTTAGGTATTCACTATCTTACCCCCATCCTAATGTGTTTTTTGGGGGAAAGTGTCTGATATTTCACTTTTGACCAAAACTTATGTTTTACTTACTCTGCACCAGTGTACCTAAGTGTATATTATTTAATCCTCACAACAGCTCTGTGAGTTAAATACTCATACCAGTCTATAAATGAGAAACTGAGACAGAGAAATTAAAGTGACTTGCCCAAGTCATACAGCCAGTGTGAATCCAGACAGTTTGGTTCCACCAGTATTTTCTCAGAAATACTCTATTTGTGTTATAATAGCTTTGTTCTGAAATGCTGAGCACCTGCCTTCTCTCTTTGTAACTAGTGTTAAAGTTTGCCAAACAATTGAAAATAATCCTGGGTTCTGATCCTATGACATACTTATTCAGATAAAGTAATCATCCTTCTGCCATTTTACTTACTTTCTAGTTCAGGTTTCAGATCCACGTCATCTGTTTTTCTGTTTGACTACAGTTGTCTGAAACATTTCTGTTGTTAAATGCAAAGTAGCTGTGCAGTGCTTCTGCTTATGTCTTTCACATGGTTTCTTTCCTCCTTCCTTCCAGAGTCAATGCATGTGTGGATGTAGTGCTTTCAGGGGTGAAGCTTTTGCAGGCACTTGGCCTGAAACCTGGGAATGGGAAAGATCACTCCATTCTGCATTCAAGGAATGATCTGAAAGAAGCCTTCACTCACTTCATGGGGAAGGGAGCAGCTGCTGAGCGCTTCTACAGCGATAAGGAGACTTTCCATGACATTGCCCAGATGGCATCAGAGTTCCCGGGAGCCCAGGTCTGTTTGGTTCATCAGTGGTAAATTAAGATGAGGAAAAGATACCTTTTTGGTATGGTTCCTAGAAGCAACCAAGCAGCTTTTTCTTCCAGTTCACCCCAAGACAGTGATTGTTGGGAATCCAATTCTATAATATTTTTTCTTTTTTGTAAAATTGTATATCTCCCCTTCCATTAACTCTTGTTTCTAGTCAGATCAATTCAGCCAACTTCATTAAGTTGCTGTTTTTTCATGTTACCAAAGTTTAAGGTAGGAAAGATATCTACTAACTTGTTTGGGTATTGTTTGTGACTAACAACTTGCAGTATTCTTAACATGGCCTAGCCTTCCTGAGCAGAACAAGGCCAAACCCACTAGTTCCATTTTTTGCCTGGGAAAGGAGGGGCTGGGGCCTCACCTCTGTTCTGCTGGTCCAGAGCAAGGTTTCTCAACCCCAGCCTAATTGACATTCTGAGCTAGATACTTCTTTATTGTCGGGACTTTCCTGCACATTGTTAGATGTTTAATAGTATGTCTGGCCTCTACCCACTAGATAACAGTAGCATTCCCCTTTTCTCCCAATCATGACAGTTGAAAATATTTCCAGAGTGGGGAAGAGAAGGGAAGCAGAGTCACCTCTGGATGAGATTGATAGTGGTCAGACTGGAGCACTTGGAGGGGATATTGAAACACAGATACCTAGTTTTTGATTCATTATATGTGGGGTGAGACCCAAGAATTTACCCTTCCAGCTAATTTTCTGATTATATTGATATTGTTGTTCTCAGTACCTGAGAACCACTGGTCTCCAGGGTAGAACTTGTCAAAGATAGACCTAGAGGACCCCAAGACTATCTAGTGATCATAAACAAAGCCTGCATGGTCCAGACAGCTTCTCAAGGCGTACAAAGAGTTAGAAGTCGTGCTGGTGCTAGAGCCCAGCCATGGCTTTTGCCCTGAGCCCAGCACACCTGCCGCTACATGTGCCCATGTGCCTCTTGAGGTTGAATTTTGGTTGGTTGGTTGTTTAGCATCTCTCCACCCCACCACATCTCACCCCTAATTCTTTTTACCTAAAATCTTCCTTTGGCTTGTTACCTCAGTCTGAGTGTGGCTGTCACTGGGGAAGCCCTTAATGCCATTTTTAATTGGTACCTTTCACAGGCCATTCTTTATGACCACTTTTATTTTGATAATGTTTAAGATTTTAAAGTTTTTTTTTGTTGTTTTTTTGTTTTTTTATTTTTCATTTTGAAACTGCCCATTTGAACATTAGAAAAAGGCATGGGCGTTACCCAGCTGAGTTTCTAAAGGAGACAGCAAGCTTTTAAAATTTCAGTAACAATCATTTTGCAGCTAAGCATTAGTAAGATTCTGATCTCTAATGAAAGAATCTTGATATAAATGCCTACCCACTGCGCTGCACACCAGAAACTAATATAAAGTAATATTGAATGTCAACTATAATTTTAAAGTAAGGGTGTCCCAAAATTCACGCAAGAAGTAATTTTGATAGAAAACACAGGTTTATAATTAAAAATTGAAATTTTTCATTGCTCAACAATGAAAACGTGTTGTTCTTTCGTAGGGAGCTCCATTTTTAATAACCCTAAACTGTCATTTGTCACGCTTTCTTTTTGTTTCACTGGCAACACTTTACCGTATGAATGACGCAAAATTCAAATCTTGCGTGAATTTTGGGACACCCTTATATTAGAGTACATCACAGGGAATATAGTCAGTGGTATTATAATAGCTATATAAGGTGTCAGATGGGTAGCAGACTTATTGGGGTTATCATTACTTTGTGAGAGGTATAAATGTCTAATCATATTGTTTTGTACACCTGAAACTAATGAAAATTTAAAAATAAATGCAATCAACTTATTAAAATAAATGAATCTAGATAGTTGCAACACGATAAGTTTACTGCTTAAGTCTTTATGATCATGTATTTAAACCACCAATTTGATTTCTATTCTGCTTTGCCTTGATCCTGACTTTTGTTTCATAATGCAAAAAAAAAAAATTATTTTTCTATATAAACTTAATATAGCTTTTAGATTATACTGATTATTTTTTAACATTGTAAAGCCTAAAATATACTATTTTCCATTTGGGTGACACTTCCTTCAGTGCCTTTTCAAACTTCTTGAAGTATAAGATAAATCAACTGTAAATAGCAGTTAATAACGATTATTAGCTTGGTGCAAATGTAATTGTGGTTTTTGCATTGTTGAAATTTTCCATCTGGGATGCCAGGAAAGCTACTGGTTGAGCACTTGCCTTGCAACCTCAAGGTCTGGGGATCAAATCCTGGCCCCATGTGTTGAACTGTGGCGCAACTGGTAACCATCACCATGGCAGTGAAGGGTCTCGCCTCCCATGCAGGAGGCCCCCAGTTCACCTGTGTGGAATGAAACTATGTCACAACTAATGATGTACAACTATGGAGACCACTCTGGGCCCTCCCCCTTCTCTCTGTCTCTCTGTCTCTCTCTCTCACCTTCTCTCAAACAATAAAATAAATCTTAAAAAAAAAGAAAAGAAGTTTGCTGTTTGATATTGGAACGCATTCTTAAATAAATGTGGTTGTTATACATCTTTTTTTTTTGACAGAGAGAGAGAGAGAGAGATACAGAGACAGAGAGAGAACCGAACTGGGGGCACTCCCCAGTTCAGCATATGGGTCCACACGGGCCGGGGCCGGGATTCGATCCTCGGTCCCCAGGGCTGCAAAGTGAGCGCCTAACCCACTGAGCCATCCCAGCTTCCCCTGTTATACATCATTTTAATGAGCATTTCTCACTTTATGTTTTTGCTAATGACTTATTACTTGCTGTTTATTTTATATTTATTTTATGTTTATTTTAGAGTATGGAAATGATGTTAGAAAAATAGCAAATTCAAGCAATTTTCTTATTCTAATTCAAAATGGGTCGTAAAGCAGCAGGGACAACTCACAAGATCAACATATTTGCCCAGGTACTGCTAACTAACATACAGTGCAGTGTTGGTTCAATACGTTTTGCAAAGGAGATAAGAGCCTTGAAGATGAGGAGTAGTGACCAGCCATTGGAAGTTGACAACGACCAATTGAAAGCAATCATCAAAGCTGATCCTCTTACAACTACATGA
The DNA here is from genome assembly GCA_004027555.1 of Craseonycteris thonglongyai. Classification (NCBI taxonomy): domain Eukaryota; kingdom Metazoa; phylum Chordata; class Mammalia; order Chiroptera; family Craseonycteridae; genus Craseonycteris; species Craseonycteris thonglongyai. The sequence goes on from PVKE010022919.1 coordinate 14,801, forward strand.
AAAGTTGTCCAAATACTCGACATCAACCAGTCTATAGTCATTCAGCATTTGAAGCAAATTGGAAAGGTGAAAAAGCTCAATAAGTGGGTGCCTCGTGAGCTGGCCCAAAATTTTTGAAGTGTTGTCTTCTCTTATTCTATGCAACAACAATAAATCATTTCTCAATCGGATTGTGACGTGCAACAAAAAGTGAATTCTATATGACAATTGGCATTGATTTGAGAAGAAGTTCCAAAGCTCTTCCCAAAGCCAAACTTGCACCCAATAAAGGTCTTGGTCCCTGTTTGGTGGTCTGCTGCCCATCTGATCCACTACAGCTTTCTGAATCCCAGTGAAACCATTCCACCTGAGAAGTATGCTCAGCAAATCGATGAGATGCACCAAAATCTGCAATGCCTGCAGCCAGCATTGGTCAACAGAAAGGGCCCAATTCTTCTCCATGACAACGCCCAATTGCACATTGCACAACCAATGCTTCAAAGTTGGACAAATTGAACTTTAAAGTTTTGCCTCATCCGCCATATTAACCTGACCTCTCACCAACCACCTACCACTTCTTCAAGCATCTCGACAACTTTTTGCAGGGAAATCACTTCCACAACCAGCAGGATGCAGAAAATTGCTTTCTAAGAGTTAATCCCAAAGTATGGATTTTTATACTATAGGATTACACAAACTTATTTCTCATTGGCAAAAATGTGTTGATTGTAGTAGTTTCTATTTTGATTAATAAAGTATGTTTGAGCCTAGTTGTAATGATTTAAAATTCACGGTCCAGAACCACAGTTACTTTTGCACCAAAGTAATACATAAAAACTCTAAAATCCACTTCATCAAATTTTAGTACTTTCCCCAAAATATTTAGTAAATTCTAGTCATCATAGTTAAGTAAAAAATTAAGGCTAGTGTGTTAAGTCACATTTCAGCCTATATATCATAGAAAGTTTTAAATTTATCTATAGAAAGCTGTTGTGAACCCAGTGATTGGTTGACACAAACCTTGGGATGACAGTGATGTCTGGTATCTAACTGAAGTATTTAGCCTTTGCCTCTGCGTGGGGCTAAGGACTAGAAAGCTGAAGGGGTAGAATTCCACCTAGGCAGGACTGTTGATGAGGCTTCACATCTTTCATAATAGAACATCATCAGCCTTATGTCCTACTTGTCAGGTTTCTGAAGCTCATGAACTACCAATCTTTTTTTTTGTTTGTTTGTTTTTTGTTTTTTTATTGTGTTTTATTTTTGTTTGTTTTTTTGGGGTTGTTTTTTTTTTTTTGACAGAGAGAGAGAGAGAGATACAGAGACAGAGAACTGAACTGGGGGAACTCCCCAGTTCAGCATATGGGTCCGCACAGGCTGGGGCCGGGATTCGATCCTCGGTCCCCAGGGCTGCAAAGTGAGCGCTTAACCCACTGAGCCAGGGCTTCCCATGACCTACCAGTCTTGAATTACCTGTTCTGCTATAGGTTGTTGCTGAGAGATGTGGTGTTTATGGGACAACATTGTCCTAGATTAGGACCCATTACCTGTAGAATTTACTCCTAGGAAAGCCTTTGTACTTCCTAGCATATCAATGTGTTTCTTTCTCAAAATTTAGCAATAAACATTTACTGAGCACTTATTGTAAGAAAAAGATACTCCCTACCCTGAAAAGCTAGGCATGTACCCAGATGGTAATAGCCCAAGTGACAGGATCTGTAGGAGGGTGTTGCTCAGCGTATAGAAGTAGCAAGGGATCTGCAATCCTGGGGGGAGGGGCGAGGCTGGGGAAAGGAGAGCAGAAGGCACTGCAGAGGAGGTGATACTGCAGCTGATTCTTGAGAGCTTGTCTGGGATTGACCAATATATTAGAAGGGCAGTCATCCTAATCAAACCAAAAACATGTGCAAGAGCACAGTAGAAGAAAGCAGACTTGGAGAATTGCAAGCATAGTGTGGAAGGGAAGGGCAGGAAATGAAGTGGAGAGGGGAGCAAAGGGCAAATTAAAGGCCTGTGTGCTTCACTTAAGAGTTGGAGTTTACACCTGAAACTAATAATTTTTAAAAAGTTGGATTTTAGTTCATTATAGTATTTATTGAATTATTTTCAAGAGAAAAGTGACATAGCCATATACCCATTTTTAGAAGGATTATGCATGTTTCCTTTATCTGTTCTGGCTGCCTGGAAACTCAAGGCTTTCAAAATTGATCTACAGTTATGACAGTTATGCAGATTTTCATGGTTAGCATATTTGTTTTCTTCAAGTTTACTTATAACTCATTGTCTTTTAACCTGTAGGTTTAATGTTATATTAACTTCATCTGTGTGTCTTTGTAAAGTCACCTCAAAATATTTTTGGAAAAAAACACAATATAAATTCATTGAATTAAAAATTATTAAACTTGGGTAACACAATTATGCTAAAATTCTGCCTAATAACCTTGAACTATCTTACAGCACTATGTAGGAGGAAATGCAGCTCTAATTGGACAGAAATTTGCAGCCAACTCAGATTTAAAGGTAGGTCAAATTTCCAGATTAAAACTTTTGCCTTCCATTAATTTTCAGAAATTTTAGGAGCAAGAATGAATATCTGTTCTTTGATTCAACTTACACACCACTTACTAAGTTGCATACTAGGGCCCTCTTTTAAGAGGCAAAATGATTATAATAATAACAACAACAACAGGAGAGTGGTGGCAGCTAATGCTTCCTGAGTGCTTACCATGGGCCTGACATTGGCTTTAATGCTTTGCCTAGATTATCTCATTTAATCCTTGCAACAGCCTCTAAGACTGGTTGCTACTGTTGTTGGTACTGTTAATATTCTTGCTTTCCACATGAAGCTTGAGACATAGAGCAGTTCCCAGCTAATAAGAAAGGAAACTGTTCTAACCAAGGATCCTGGAGTCCACATTTGTAAGTACTGTATCACATAGTGATACATGTGGGTTTAGGAGTCAGTATTTGAGACTGGGGATTATGCAGGGATAGAGACTACTTAGTTGGTTGTATTGGTGAGTCTGGATCCAGAGTGTTGACATATGAAGACCACTAAATAGAGGTCAGTGAGGGGAGGTGTCTTCAAGTCTTAAAACTTTGGGGGTTTAATAGAATTTAAAATGACTGCTGTGCTCATATCAACATCCAAGTAAGAGGGTTCTTTTGCTATGAGTGGAATAGATCTGAGGGCAGAAGCCGGCAAGGTTATTGCTGTTGCCCTACTGTAAAATGAGTAAGTTTGGATTGAAGTAGACAGAAGAGGGGAAACTCATCTATCTAATGCCTACTAAAATGGAGTCTCTTGTTGTTAGACCACACATGAGGACAAAGAAGATAGATTTAACAAAGGTAGTTCCAGACTTGGCAAGTGTACTACAGATGTGGCTACTAACAGTCGAGAAAGGGAACCATAAACATTTGGGGGTAACCAGCCTGGAAATAGAAATACGGGTCAGGGGCAGAGAATCAAAAGCCCAGACATGGGCCCAGTAATACAGATAGTTAATCAGCAGTTTGAGGGGGGAATTTTACAAGGGCTGTCTGGAAAAAATCCAACCATAAATGCCTCTATTTTTCATATTACATGGCTAAATACTTTTCGGACAGCCTTCATATATGGAGGCACAGTATACACAGGAGATGGACGTGCTTAGATGTGGAGAGCACAGTAAAGTGTGAACATTCATGTTTTAATAAGAAAGTCCTGAATTTTAGGGTGGAAAATACAGATTTTTTTGCAGCCATTATTTTTATCAATATTAATTAACTCAACTAGAAAAGATTAGAAATTCCAGGGCTTACCTTCAGAAATATTACCAGTTAATGGATTGAAAAGCAGGAAAGGTCAATCATAAACTCATTAGAGAGAGTCTATTCCTTTCCCATCAGAATCCTTGATGTTTGTGTGGGTCCCTGTAAGGCCATCTTTGTGACCCTAAAAAGTAATTCTGGCCTCTGGGAGGACAACACCTTGGAAGTCCTGGGTTAGTACAAAGTTGACCTTTCAATTTGTTTTGTTTTGGGTTTTTTTTTTAAGTTTTATTTTACTGTTTTTGACAGAGACAGACAGAGACCAAGAGAAGGTGGGAGGGCCCAGAGCAGTCTCCATAGTTGTACGGCATCAGCTTTGACATGGTTTTGTTCCACACAAGTTGGTGGGGAGTATGCAGGATGAGACCTGGGCTGGGGTCCTCCCACAGACCTTTCAATATTGACCTCCCCTGAGACTAGCATTTGCTGTTGCTCTTTGGAGAAGCTGGGCCTGGTACCAGTCTAACTTTGAAAGCATTTTGGTATAAACAAGTCTGGCCTTGGTAGGAGACTGAGGAAAGAAGAGGGATATGTTTGTTCATCAATCTTCACGACAGTCTGCTAAAGTAAGGTATTATCACCCTTTTAAAGATATGAAAAGAGGATAAATAATGTTCCCAAGGTCATCTAGCAGTAAATGATGGAGCCAGGATTCATATTCCAGGCTCTGCCATGACCTACCTCATCATGCTATCCTGCTCAGATTCAGCTTGCAGAAATGCTTTTCAACATGGGCCAAGTACTAATAATAATAGCTAACACTTTAGGTCTTACTATATTCCAGGCACTCTTTCGAGTGCTCTACATATAAACTCATGTAATCCTCAAAGTACCCTATAAGGGAAGTCCTATTATTATCCACTTTTTTTTTTTTTTTAAAGATTTATTTTATTGATTTTTGACAGAGAGAAACAGAGACAGAGAGAGACAGAGAGAAGGGGGAGGCCCCAGAGCAGTCTCCATAGTTGACATTAGTTTTTCCATATAGTTTCACTCCACAGGTGGGCACAGGGCTGCGCAGGGCAGGAACTGGGCCAGGAGCCTCCCACATAGGTCCCGGCAAGAACTGAACTGGGAGCACACCCCAGTTCAGCATGTGGGTCCGCATGGGCCGGGACCGGGATTCGATCCTCGGTCCTCGGGGTTTCAAAGCGAGCGCTTTACCCGCTGAGCCATCCCAGCTTTCCCTATTATCCACATTTTGTAGCTAGGAAAATGGAAGCATGGAGAAGTTAAAATTTTCAAGGTCACATGCCTAGTAAGGGAGGTAGAGCTGGGATTTGAACCCAAGTAGTCTAGCACCAGAGTCCATACTTTTAGTAATTGTGCTGTATTGTGTCTCAGAAATAGACCCTGATAAATACAGCAAATGCAGATTTAGTGGAATGGAGGAATAGAAGCCACATTGTAGAAAAGGAGAGTGCCTTTAGAAAATACATTTGTGGAACTTAGCCAAGAATTAGGAGTAAATGTTGGATTTTGTCAAATGTTGCTTTTGCATCTATTAAGATGGTTGTGTGAGTTTTGTTTTTTAGTTTGGTATGTGGTAATTCATTGATTTTTCAATGATAAACCAACCTTGCATCCCTGAGATGAACCTCATTTGGTTTTGATTATTATTTTTTATATATTGTTGGATTCAATTTACTAAAATTTTGTTTCGAACTTTTATATCCGTTTCCAAGAAGGATATTTGGTCTGTATTTTTCTTTTCTTGTGTGACTGATTCTGAGTTGGGAAATACTCTTTTTTTTTTTTTTTTTTTTAATGTTTTGACAGAGAGAGAGACAGAGACAGAGACAGAGAGAAGGGGAAGGGCCCCGAACAGTCTCCATAGTTGTACGTCATTGGTTTTTCCACATAGTTTTACTCCACAGGTGGACGCGTGGCTGCACAGGGCAGAAACTGGGCTGCTGAACTGGAGATACTCCCCAGTTCAGCATATGGGTCCACATGGGCCGGGGCCAGGATTCAATCCTCAGTCCTCAGGGCTGCAAAGTGAGCACTTAACCCACTGAGCCATCCCGGCTTCCCTTAATTTTATTTTTTTAAAGAGTTTGTGTAGAATTGGTATTACACCTTAAATGTGTATAGAATTCACCATTGAAGCCCTCTAGGTCTAGAGTTTTTGTTGTTTTTTTAAGATTTATTTTTATTGTTTTTGACAGAGAGAGAGATACAGAGACAGAGAGAAAGGAGAGAGCCCAGAACAGTCTCCATAGTTGCACATCATTGGTTTTTCCACATAGTTTCATTCCACAGATGGGCACAGGGCTGCACAGGGCAGGAACTGGGCTAGAGTCTCACCCTGGCAAGAACTGAACTGGGACACTCCCCAGTTCAGCATACGGGTCCGCACGGGCCAGGGCCGGGATTTGATCCTTGATCCCTGGGGCTGCAAAGTGAGCGCTTAACCCACTGAGCCATCCCGGCTTCCCCGGTCTAGAGTTTTTGATGTGAGGTTTTTAGCAAAACTTTAATTTCTTTAATAGATATAGAGAAATTCAGATTTTATTTTTTTTTAAGTTTTGTTTTTATTGTTTTTGACAGAGAGGGGAAGGACTCAGAGCAGTCTCCATAGTTGTACGTCATTAGTTTTCAATAATAGTTTCACTTCACAGATGGGCACAGGTCTGCACAAGGCAAGAACCAGTCCAGAGGCCTCTCGAGTGGGAATCTCACCCTAGCAAGAACCGAACTGGGGGCACATCCCAGTTCAGCATATGGGTCCGCACGGGCTGGGGCTGAGATTCGATCCTCAGACCCCAGGGTTGCAAAACGAGCGCTCAACCCACTGAGCCATCCCAGCATCCCTAGGTTTTCTATTTCTTGAGTGATCTTCAGTAGTTTTATTCTTCAAGGAATTTGTCCATTTCATATAAGTTGTTAAATTTATTGGCATAGAATTAATCAGAATGTTCCCATATCCCTTTAAGATTTTTAGAATCTGTAGTGAAGTTATCTCATTTCTGATCTTGATACATTATTAATATGTTTTTCTTGACCAGTTTTGCTAGAGGTTTATCAATTTTATTGATCTTATCAGTAAATAAGCTTTTGTTTTCATTGGTTTTTATTTTTAAAGATCTATTTTATTGTTTTTAACAGAGGCAGAGAGAGAGAGAAGGGGGAGGGCCCAGGGCAGTCTCCATAGTTGAACTTCATCAGTTTTCGACATGGTTTCATTCCACACAGGTGGGTGGGGGTTATGCAAGGTGGGAACCAGGTTGGGGGCCTCCCACATGGGAAGCACGCCCCCTCAAGCCAGGGGCCAAACCAGGGGGCTAGAACCAAATTGGGGGCCTCCTGCATGGGAAGCACACCCCAGTTCAGATATGGGTCCGCACGGGCTGGGGCCAGGATTTCATCCTTAGTCCCTGGGGCTGCAAAGCGAGCACTTAACTTGCTGAGCCATTCCAGCTTCCCCACATAGGTTTTTCTCTCTTTCTCTCTTTTCTATTTTATTGATTTCTGTTTACTTTGAATTTAACTTGCTCTTCTTTTCCTAGTTTCTGAAGTTCGAAGCTGAGATCATTGAATTGGGACCTTAACTTTTTTAGTTACATCCCACAGGTTTTGAAACATTGTGTTTTTATTTTCATTCAGTTCAAATGCTTTTCTAATTTCCTTTTGATTTCTTTCTCTTCCTTCCTTTCTTTCCTTCCTTCCCTTCCCTCCCTTCCTTCCCTTCCCTCCCTTCCTTCCCTTCCTTCTCTTCCTTCTCTTCCTTCTCTTCCCTTCCTTTTTTTGTTTTGTTTTGTTTTTTTTGACAGAGAGAGAGAGAGAGACAGATACAGAGACAGAGAGAGAACTGAACTGGGGGCACTCCCCAGTTCAGCATATGGGTCTGCACGGGCCAGGGCTGGGATTCAATCCTTGGTCCCCGGTGCTGCAAAGTGAGCGCTTAACCCACTGAGCCATCCCGGCTTCCCCTTCCTTCCTTTCTTTCTTTCCTTTCATACAGTGGTGAAATAAAAGTTTATTGAAAGTATAAGTACAGAAAGTACATTTCCAAGAGATGGAAGTGGGCCTCGAGCAAGAAAAAGTGGCTCAAAAGGCCTTCTTTCGATTTCTTGAGGTGGGCTATTTCATAGCCTATTCATGGACTACTTAGACGTGTGTTATTTATTTCTAAATGTTTGGGAATTTTTTCACATATCTTTGTTATTGGTATCTATTTTAATTTTGTTATTAAACTTATTGAGATGTTTTTATGGCCCAGAATATGGTTTATCTTGGTGAAGTTCCATACATACTTGAAAAGCATTATATTCTGCTGCTGTTGGGTAGAGAGTTCTATGAATGTCATTTAAGCCACCTTGATTCATAGTGTTGTTCAAGTCTTCTTTGTTCTTACTGATTTTCTGTCTATTTGATTTATCAGTTATTGAGAGAAGGATATTGACCTCTTCAGCTATAATTATGGACTTACCTATTTCCTTTGTCGTTCTTTAACTTTTTTCTCCATTTATTTTTAAGCTCTGTTATTAGCTGCATAACTGTTTAGGATTATACATTCCCTTCATGAATTGACTCCTTTGTGATTACCAGAAGTAAAGAACATGATTTTGTAACATTCTTTGCTCTGAAATCTATTTTGATTAAAATAGCAATTACAACTTTTTTTTTTTTGATTAGTGTTAGTATATTATATCTTTTTTCGTCTTTCTGCTTTTCCTTTATTTGTGTTTATATATTTAAAACAGGAGTGTTCAACCTTTAGGCTTCCCTGGGTCACATTGGAAAAATTGTCTTGGGCCACACATAAAATACCCTAACACTAATGATAGCTGATAAGCTAAAAAAAATATATAGGCAGGGGTCACAAAAGAATCTCATAACATTTTCAGAAAGTTTATGAATTTATGTTGGGCCCCATTCAAAGTCATCCTGGGCCACATGCGGCCCATGGGCTGTAGATAAGACAAGCTTAATTTAAAACATTTTTTTTTTTTTTAATTAATTTTTTTATTGTTAAGTTTGTTAGAGTTACATTGGTTAGTAAAAATGACATAGGTTCCAGGTATACAACTCTCTTCATCACCATATATTTAGCTCTCCCTCCCCACTTACCCTCAGGTAACCACTATAAACTATTGACTATGTCCATGAGGTTTTGTTTCTTTGTTGCTTATATTCCACATATGAGGAAGTCATGTGGTTCTTAGCTTTTTCTGTCTGGCTTATTTCGCTTAGCATGATGATATGTACCATGGCTTTCTTATCCAATCATCTATCAAGGGACACTTTGGTTGTTTCCAAGTCTTGGCCACTGTGAACAGCACTCCAATGAACATTGGGGTACATATGTTTTTATAGACTTTAAGGTTTTCAAGTTTTTTGGGTAGACCCAGACGGGGGATTGCTGGGTCATTGGGTAGCTCCATTCCCAGTTTTCTGAGGAATCTCCATATTGTCCTCTACAGCAGTTGTACCAATTTGTATTTCCACCAGCAGTGTATAAGGTTCCTTTTTCTCCACAGCCTCTCTAGCACTTGTTGTTCCTTGTCTTGTTGATTATAGCCATCCTAGCAGGTGTGAGGTGATATCTCATTGTGGTTTTGATTTGTATTTACCTAATTGCTATTGAATTTGAGCATATTTTCATATGACTGTTGGCCATTTCTGTGTTTTTGTGGGTGAAGTGTCTGTTTAGATCTTCTGCCCATTTTTTAACTGGATTGTTCGCTGTTTTGTTGTTGAGTTGTAGAAGTTCTTTGTATATTTTAGATATCATCCCCTTATCAGAGGCATTGTTTACAAATATTTTCTCCCAATTGGTTGGTTGCCTCTTTGCTTTGTTGGCAGTTTCCTTTGCTGTGCAGAAGCTTTTTAGTTGGATAAAGTCCCATTCATTTATTTTTGCTTTTACTTCCCATGCCTTTGAGGTCAGGTTCATAAAGCCCTTCCTGAACCCCAGGTCTATAAGTTTAGTACCGATGTTTTCTTTTATACAATTTATTGTTTCAGGTCTTATGTGGAGGTCTTTAATCCATTTTGAGTTAATTTTGGAATATGGTGACAGGTCACAGTTCAGATTTATTCTTTTGCATGTGGAGTTCCAATTTTCCCAGCACCATTTGCTGAAGAGGATTTCTTTTCCCCACTGTATATTTTTTGCTCCTTTGTCAAAGATTATCTGTCCATATATTTGTGGATTTATTTCTGGGTTTTCAATTCTGCCAATACCAAGCTATTTTGATTATTGAGGCTTTGTAGTACAGATTAAAGTCAGGGAATGGGATGCCCCAAGCTTTATTCTTTTTTTTTAAAGATTTATTTTTATTGGTTTTTGACAGACAGATAGACAGCTAGAGAGAGACAGAGAGAAGCAGGAGGGCCCAGAGCAGTCTCCATAGTTGACAGCATTAGTTTTCCATATAGTTTCACTCCACAGGTGGGCGCGGGGCTGCGCAGGGCAGGAACTGGGCCGGGGGCTCCCACATAGGCCCCTGCAAGAACTGAACTGGGGCACACCCCAGTTCAGCATATGGGTCCACATGGGCCGGAGCCAGGATTCGATCCCTGGTCTC
>PVKE010022920.1:0-25130 GCA_004027555.1 Craseonycteris thonglongyai
AAAAAAAAACAATAAAAAGCAGCCTGTGATGGGTAGTGTTAATAATTGATACAAGTCTATGCTTTCCTATATGTCACTGAATAAAATGTAATCTGTATGTGGGCTGTAAGAAAAAAATCCAGCCATTGTCAATATAACGAGAACAGTTAATGGCTACTTTCTGAACAGCCCTTGTATTTCTTCTGCTCTGTGTTTCTCTCTCCTGACTCAATTTCCTCTCAAACCTCTGTTTGTAATCTTAGTAAATGTTCATTTTAATCATGGCAATATGTACACCCAGTTTAAAAATCATGTTATAAAAACAGCTGCCCAAGATTCCAACACTACATGTAACATCAACTTTAATGTCTGTATTTCTCAACAATATGTTTTCCTTGCTATTTCTAGTTGGTCAATTTTTGATACTGTCTATTGACTTTCTATTATAATAGAGGAGGTTTGAGCACAATGATACCCTCATGCCAATTTCCTTTCCCTCCAAATTCTTAATGAAATCACAGCAACAGAGCACAAGCTTTCATTTAATCAAATAGTCTATTTTACATTAGAACATAGTGACTATTTTGTGCTGTTGAGAGAAGCAGTGTCTCCACTATTTGTTTATCTTTTAGATATTCCTGAAGTTAATAATTTCCTCATGTTTCATTTTCTTCATAATCTCTGGACTCATGACTAATTCTAATCACTCCATCTTAACACTGCTGTCATTTTGTGAAACACATCAGATAATCAATCATCTCCTTCCCTTCCACCTTTTGTGGTACTTGATGTTTTCAGATTCTGAGACTTCAGGAGGTTTAGTAGACTGGATCCACACTCTCCTTGCACCTGGGATGTAGCCCCCACCACCCAGTAAGCCAGCGGCTTCCCCTTTACAAAATTCTGTTGGCATTCTTGTCTTCCTCTCCTGTTTTCTTTTCTCTGTCATTTCACTGGGGATTTAGTGGGTATAGGAGAGATATATCTGTGTTCAAGCTTCTCTGTTTAACCAGAAGTCTTCTTTCCTATATTCTCTGTATTTTATTAATTTTTTTTAAAGATTTATTTTATTGTTTTTGACAGACAGAGACAGAGACAGAGAGAAGGGGGAGGGTCCAGAGCAGTCTTCATAGTTGTATGTCATAAGTTTTCAACATGGTTTTGTTCCACACAGGAGCACCGGGGCCACACAGGTCAAGAACTGAGCTAGGGGCCTCCCACATGGGAAGCACACCCCAGTTCAGCTGGGGCAGAGAATCAATTCTTGGTCCCCAGGACTGCAAAGCAAGAGCTTAACTCATGGAGCCATCCCCGCTTCCCCTGTATTTTATTTTGTACCAAATTATTTTACAACCTCAGTGTCTATGTTGTATATTCAATGAAGCTCCTGTGTGAGAAATCTGGATGAAAAAGTGGTTTTAGTCAGGGAGTGTGTATCTAATTTTAAGAATTCAAAAGAGATGCCCAGAATGTGACCAGGGGAGTAGTCAAATGACCTGGAATAAAAAAAGAAAGCCACTGGTCATACAGAGGTCAAGGAAATAAAAGCCTAGCAAGATCGATAAACCATGTCTCCAGGTAACGAAAAGCAAGTTTGTGGAAATTTGTTAGAGCAGCAACAGAAAATGAGTGCAGGGGATAACCTTGATATTTTTTTCCCCTAATTAGTTGCTTGGCATTGTGTGTGTGTGTATGCGTATGTAAGTGTGTGCATACAACACACAAGTATGCACATCATTTTCTTTTTACAATTCACTTCAATAATGCTGCATTCAAAAAGTGTGATTGATCTTTATGAATCATTCTTGACCTGGATTCTGGGCACTGTTAAGTTTTTCCTTGGTTAGATACCCTGGACAAATTAGCTACTTTTTAAAGGTTCTGATATTTTCAAGGGACGGCTTAGAGGCCCATTTAACAAGGAGCTAAACTGCTGCTATTGTTATATGGTATCCCATTTTCTTTAAGGGGGAAATGTCTAAGCCCTTCATTCATAAATTATATAACTCCTTCCCTTTCTTTGACTTTTATTTTATTTGCTATAAATGAGTGCTATTATTTCCCTGACTACCACTTGTAAACAAATCTAATCTCCCTTCTTATTTCAACTTACAAGGTTGTGGCATCAATCATTTAAAACATTCAGATAAGGAATTCTAGATTCCAAAAGAAATAAGCACAAATTTGAATGACACAAAAACAGGCTGACAAACTAAACCTCTAAAAGACTAAGCTCAGCATATATTTCTAACCAGAAATCAAACATTCTGTTTCCTAAAAGATATGTTTGCCACTCACAGACTCAGAAGAAAATATTGCCCACCTCTGCTTATTTCACTGTACAAAGAAGAGCCTGCATGAGTTTGTTGACTATTCACATTTGGGTTCTTTGGTTCTGGTTCTGTTTTTTTATCTATGTTTTTAAGATTTATTTTATTGTTTTAGACAGAGAGAGAGAGAGACAGAGAGAGATAGAGAGAAGGGAGAGGGTTCAGAGCAGTCTCCATAGTTGTACATCATCAGCTTTCGACAGTTTCATTCCATACAGGTGGGGGGGGGCATGCAGGGCAGAACGGGGCAGGAGCTTTCTGTGTGGGAGGCAGGCCCCTACAAGTTGAGGGACAAACCAGGGGCCTCCCACATGGGAAGCTTGCCTCAATGTGAATTGAACTGGGGGCCTCCCACGTGAGACGTACACCCCAGTTCAGCACATGGGTCCACATGTACCAGGGCCAGGATTCAATCCTCAGACCTCAGGGCTAAAAAGTGAGCACTTAACTCGCTGAGCCATCCTGTCATCCCCTGGTTCTGATTTTTAAACCAAAGAGCAGCATTAAATATTATAGTTTAATTTGAGACTGAAAGAATTCAAATACAATAAGAACCTTCTGAAGGCATTCTTTTCAATGGGACAGCTACTGGAAACACTGGAAACACGGTCTTTGGTCAGAGAGACAGAAGGCTATGAGACCATCAAGAAAGGGAATGTGTTGTTCCATGTGGAAAACCTTCAGGTGAAAGGCCTTACCAGGAGGACTAACATGTTCTGGGACACAGGCTCAATGTGCAACAAAGTTGTGTACCTCAAAAATATTCACACTGAAAAGCTCCCAATAGTGTGTCTCAAAAATCCTAGTGAAAGCCACATAGAAAGTGACCCACATCCCAAGTCATGGCCCATGGTATTCCCAGCACAGTTCACTTTTTCGTCATACCACTCAGGCTGTGTCTCCTGTCTCACTCCACACCATCCCTCCTTGCTTATAGGGGCTGACAGCATGTCTCCTGTTCTCTCTTGGATGACTGGAATGAAAGAGTATGACAGGGGCCACAACATAACCAGCCGGATTGGAGTTCATCAGGTCAGGAAGCACATTATTAGCCAGAATCTAAAATGATAACATTTTCTAAGCAGGAAAAGTCTTGTTTGGATACATAATAGCCTCTCCTTGGTTATACCCACATCCGACAAAGACACCAAAATGAAGATTTTTTTCTTTATCAGAATAACCCTTTTGAGAAATGATAAAGGAGCTTGACATTTTTTTATATTATTCTAAGCTTTAAAAAAAATCATGATTATCTTGGAATTGAAATGACATGCAGTTAGGTTATTGTTAAAATAGAGAAGGGTTGCATTTCGATTTTTACTCAGTTCAAAATAAATCTAGACTGTTAGGAAAAAAATATTTGCTAGAAAATACAAAGTATTCATTCCTAAAAGTTAATATGTTAATGTCCTTTGGGACATGCAGGGAAGATTGTATTAAAATACACACACACATACAAAAGCATTTCTTAGAGATGATATCTTGATATAATTTTTTTCCCAATCACTTTCTCAGAGTCAGTGACTTTTTCTTGTCATCTGGTTCCATGAAGCATTGCAGTACATGGCTGACTCCATGTACTCCCTTCAAAATATAAAGTAGTAACTGTAATCACTTTGAATCTGAAAACACATACTGTATGAATTTCAACTCTGCAGTATAATGTCCTAAGTGCATATCATTTTTTACTAAATATCAAATATGACCCACATTTCATTATTAACTATCAAAACTTAATTTTAAATAGTTTCTATAACTTCCATGTCTTGTATGAAAAACAAAATCTTATGAATTTAGCACCATAAATTGGGATTCTTGAAGCTTTGCAATTTATAATAAATCCACAATGATTTTTATCATTGCTCTAAAATGTGGCTTAAAATATATTTTTAACAATTTTTTCAAGAGCTTACATGGCTGCTTCTAGGTTTCCTTCCTTACTGCCCTCCCCCCTAACAGGTACAAGGAAAACACACACACATACACACACACACACACACACACACACACACACACACACACACCCCAAATAATCTAGCTCTCACCTTCCAGTAAAAGTAGAAGACATCTGTTTTACAAATCAGTCTTCAATTCTAGCTCATTACCCTGTCCTCTAGGCTAGAGAAGGAGATATATCACAGAAACTCTATTTCTTACAATAAATAGAAAATGTATTTCTTTAACCCAAACTCAGTTGTGTCACTGTACCTATGGACTCTGTCATTTCTCTAGAATTTCTTTACAACCTGGGATCAGATTTCTAGATGACCCCATTAACTTTCTAACCATCCAGTTAGAAAGTTAACCATTCAGTTCTCTGGTGATTTGATTCACTTTAAAAGGCATTTATTGAGTAGCTGGTAATGAGTCAAGCACTTTGCTAGGTTCAGGAGAGGATGATATAATGGGTAAGACACTGTAATTAGCCCTAACTAACTCTTCAGTAAAATATTGAGGTACCCCTTACCCCTATCTTATTCTTTATGCCAAAATAAATTTCAAGTGGACCACAGATAGAGAAAAAGCAAAACCAAACAAACAAACAAACAAAAACCAAAAGTCCCCCAAAACAAACAAAAATAAAAACTATCAATCTGACTTGCTGGCCATGTGAAACTTGTATCAGGAAGTTACAGTGGTTTTAATAAATAGTCGGGCATGTATGGATTAAATTGTTCCCCCCTCCAAATTCCTACGTTGAAGTCCTAGCCCTTAGTACCTCAGAATATGATCTTATTTGGAAACAGGGTCATCAGATATATAATTATCTTGTTACACTAGGCTGAGGTCACACTGGAGTAGGATGGGCCCTAAACCAGTGTGACCGGTGTCCTTAGAAGACAGGTAAATTCAAACACAGATTGCACACAGGAAGAATGCTATGTGAAGACTGGTGTTTTGCTGCCATAAGCCAAGGAACTCCTAGAAGCGCGGAGAAAAGACTGGAAAAGACCCTTCCCTAGAGTCTACAGAGGGAGCATGGCCCTGATGACACCTTCTAGTCTCCAGAACTTTCAGACAATAAGTTTCTGTTGTTCAGGTCACCCAGTTTGTGAGAATTTATTATGGTGGCTGTAGTAAACACAGTATTAACACAGAGGGGAAAACCACTGTAAGCAAATACAAAATCTAGAAGCAATAAAAATCATTGGTAATGTTGTGACTATTTTTGTTTGTTTGTTTGTTTATTTTAATCTCTATGGCAAAGGAAAACAAAACCAACCAAAAGTAAAACAAAAATCTTCCTGTCTGGGAATTCCAGCTCAGGAAAGTAGCATGAAGCATCCTTACATATGAATCAAGTTCTGGGTCATCTATCAAGGACTGTAAACGGGGTGATCAGCACCAAGCTGTGTCAATACTATCCCACAGACCACCAGCAATCGTGAGCAAGGTGCGAGAGAGAATTCAGGGTGACAGTGGGTTCTTTAGAGGTTAGAGAAAAGGTTCTCAAAGTGCTATAGAATTTCCTTGTTCCTTGACAGAGCTGGAATGAGGGAGTCTCAGACAACCCCTCAGAAGGAGCAACCTGGGTCTCCTGGGGTTTGGGGAACACAGGGACTTTTCCATTGAAATGATCCCAAAGGCAAAATGTTGATAGGAGCAAACTGCCTGGCCAAGCGCCAAGCTGTGCCAGGAAAAGGGTGTCCTTTCACGGTGCACAGGGTGAAGACATGGGCAGTTCTGTGGGCCAGGTGTGGACCTGCTAAAAGAGCCAGGTTTGAGCTGAATGGAAAGGAACCCAGCCCAAGAGAACCTCCTGGAGAAGCTGAGGCCAGCAGAGGTGTCACAGAAGTGAGAAACTCGAAGTCTGGGTGAGATTCACTTAGATGATATATTCTTCTCAGATTCACCATGAGAAACATTTAAAATAGGAATCCTGATCTGTAAATGAACAAATCCAGTGATTTGTGTAACAATGGTTGGGGTACTAATGATTTGGGTTTTGATATTTTCTTTTGGTAGTCATTTGCTTAAAAGGCAAAAAAAAAAAAAAAAAAAAAGGTGGGGGTGCAGAAAAGACAAATGGCCTCTGGTGGGAGATGCTGATGGGGTTTGGGAAACACATTTGCATTTCAGTGTAACTGAGACTCTGATGTGCTATGCTTGAATGCCTGCCATGTGTGGAAATAAAGCAATGGCAAAGTTTTCTACGGAGAAATAAATTTAAATAGCAGATGGAAGAAAGACACAGAACACTTAAATTATGATATACAGCAAGTTTAAATTGTATCTTTACCAAGGAATTTTAAAAGTGTTTAAAGAAAAGTGTTATTACAGTGATGGCCGTTAAGTAAGGTTATAGCCAAGTAAGTATTGATATAGATGAAGAAAATTAGAGTTGGAGAGAAAAAAAAAAGTTTCTCTTTAAGAGATATTTCATGCCATTTTAAATTCAGTCTCAAAGAGCCTAAATTAATGGGATATGGGATAGACATAAAGCCTTTTCATGGAGAAGTCCTGTAGAAAGGTAAATACT
The DNA here is from genome assembly GCA_004027555.1 of Craseonycteris thonglongyai. NCBI lineage: Eukaryota > Metazoa > Chordata > Mammalia > Chiroptera > Craseonycteridae > Craseonycteris > Craseonycteris thonglongyai. Next base: position 6,790 of record PVKE010022920.1, read on the forward strand.
GAAGCAAAACTTGGTTGGTGTGAGCATGAGAAAGCTACAAATGAGAGAAATGCAAGAGCAGGTGGTGATAGAGTTTTGGGGCTCAGCTCAAAAGCCTCAATATGATTTATCCTGAAGGTGTTGGATTTACCACTAGGTCTGAGAAATGCACCCAGGATTCTCTGAGTTCCAGGAAAATACTTGGAGGTTCATAAAGTCATGGGTTGCTTATCATGTGACTCAGGAGTAAATCAGATTTCAGATTTGCAAAGTTTTTTTTTTTCTTTGAATGCAGATGTTTCATCTTATACTTAACCTAACTTCAAAGAGAATTCAAATTTTTAAAGATTAACCAAAGAGATCTTATACTTTATATCTTTGCCTTTTAGAGTCTTATGTTCTCAACATCACACTGTATTCACCACAAGGGCTCCTGTACCATCTTCATTTGTAGTTCAGCAGATCTTTTTGACTGTCATCCATATAAGAGTAACCACAACATAAGGCTGTTGTGAGGATTAACTTTTTTATTAAGCATTTAGGATAGTGCTTGACATTAGTACCAGGTTTTTGGTCATTGTTATCTTCAGGAAAGGAAACCGCATACAGTCAATCAGCAGCCTGCTGTTAATCAACCACGAGGAAGAGGGGAATAAGCACTGACCAGGATAGCGTAGGTAGCGATTCAACCTGTCACTTGGTAGGAGAGTAAACAAGAGGCCCCGAGCTGTGAATTGCTGAAACAGAAACAAGGATCTGGATTTCCTCTGCTCTGACTGTTCACCTGAAAAATCTATCCTGGCCAGAGCTTCAGCATGAGTTTGATTTCATAGATGTCATTTCAGATTGCCTACATGTGGCACAGGGAGTGCACTCTGAAACATCAGGGCAAGGTCAAACTGAGTCAGTGGCAGAAATGAAAGCAGGATTTCTGACTTTGACCAGGAAGTTGGCCAGGATCTGCAATGTGATCAATAAGAATAAATAAATAAATAAATAAATAATAATGCCCCAGCTGTCACACAAAGCAGGCATAAAGTCCCTATTTAACTTACTTTCACATAGCTACACATCCAGCATATAACTTAAAACAAATAAGAACAGCAATTCTACACATTATCTAGACTTTAAGGTGGTAAACACATACCGGTAATTTGTCTTTGATAATATTTCCATTTTTAGGCATGTTTTCATGTGTACTTTTTAACTTTTTCTTATGTTGAAAATGCATAATTACAAAATGTTGCTTTGAAATTTGGCAGATCCTTAAGAGAAATTTGGCTAACTTAGAATATTACACATTTAGCATAGCCCAAGAAGTCCAAAATCACCAAAAAGGGAAAAATAGTTGAAAAGAAATGTGTCTTTTCCATAGATGTTAAGAACAAATCACTTCTGTTGTTCAGCACTTTTTTTTCTCAAACTATATCTGAGACAAAATTTTTTTAAATGTTTTTAATCCAACCTTTGAAAACATTCTTATTTCAAAAAGTGTACTAGGCTGAGAATAGAGGGCTTTATCACTGGTCTTCCCAGAGGACCATGCATGAGCACCAGGGGGTATCCTGGCCCCTGAAATTGTACCTTATTTGTTTAGATTTGCTTATGGTGGTAGTGCTGGTGGGAGAGGGGATGATAATAGCTGCCATCAGATCCTCAAAAAAGTATTATTAACCCACCCCAAACAAATAAACAAACAAACCAGCCCTGAAATACTGAGATAGGTGGCAAGATGACTTGTGGATTTTTCACTTCATAGGGAGTATTAATGATCTAAATGCTGAGTGTTGCCTCTCCTCCAAATATTCCAAACTAAAGATCATGAGGGCAAAAAAAGGTTATATTTTTCAGAAATCTCCAAATCAACCCAAGGAAAAAGTATTGTTTAATGAAAAGAAATGCAAAGTATTCATCATTGATGAGAAATAAAGGATGAGGTTTTGGTTGACTTGAGCCTTGGTCTGGCCTGGATGAGCAGTATTTAGGATTGTTTCTCTTATGAGAAGTTTCACCTGATTTCAGCCCAATGCATGGCATAGACTAATAATTACAAGTCTTTATAATATGCAGAAGACAATATCACCATAAAGCAGGAGTCTAGAGTTTACCTTAAGAGTTAAGCCAGGTTAAAATAAATACAATTCAAATTATTCAAGTAAATTTACATTGGTATTATTAAAGTTACAGTTTTAAAAATACTGTGGATTGTTCTGAGAAGCTTGTGGTAAAATGAAACAATATACCAGTACTTTGTGAGCCGACATGAAGATTAAATGACATAGTACATATAAAATTCTTAGAAACTGGCACATACATGTATATTCTCAACAAACTATATCCATTTCATCCACTAGGAATTTTGTTTGGTTCCATATAGTAGGCACACAAAAGCAGCTGAAATCTGAGGCAGGCAGCCCAGTGCTGGTGCGGAAGCTACCAGATGCCATTAGGATCCCAGATCCTTCCATCTTTCCATTTGGTTCTTGTCCTAATGCTTCCAGAGGTGGCTCCTATACCTCCAAGACTCAACCACATTCTAGGAAGGAGGTAGAAATGGCTAAAAGTACTGTACAGCTAAGTCTCTACTTGCATTTCTTTAAATCAGGATAGCAATAGGATTCCCAGAGCCTGCCTGGGAGTATCCCTCTTAATAGAACTTGGTCATGTGGGCCCACATAGCTGTAAAGGAAATGAAGAAATCCCATTTTATAACTGGGCACATTGCTATACTTGGTAAAATCTGCACTCGGAATGCTGGGAGAGCTCAGCAGTTGAGCGCTTGACTCACAATCACGAGGTCCGGGGTTCAATTCCCAGCCCCTGCCCTTGCAAGCCCTATGTACTGAATTGCAGTGCAACTGGTAGCCGCTGAGAAGGCTCAGTGGTGAGAGTTTTCACCTTCCATGCAGGAGGCTCCGGTTTGGTTCCCCCTCTGCGCAGCCCCACATCCACCTGTATTGAATGAAACTATGTCACAACAAATGATATACAACTATGGAGACTGCTCTGGGCCTCTCTCTCTCTCTCTCAAAGAATAAAGTAAATCTTAAAAAATGAGATAAAATCTGCACCCATCATTAGGAACACCAACAGTGTATAAAACCAGTCCTATTTATACCCAGTTAATGATACTGTGGTTCTGTTGGAAATGAGAAGAGGCATAAAATACTTTGGGAAAGCCACCAGGAGGGTCTGAAACAGCATTACCATGATGCATTTACACATCACATAGTCTATCTAAAAGCATCATATAATTTTGTTTTCCAATACTTCAACGACAATCGGTTGTCTCCTTAGGACAAAATGCCCAATGGTTCAAAGGCAATAAGACAACTTTGGCTCTGGTCTGACGTTCCACACACGTCACCACTTTACTGTTCTTTTCATGTCTTCATTCAATTTGGCTGCATGAATCATCTCAATTATCCTATGAATCATCTCTTAGGAAATTAGCCTCCCATTCATCATCTGTATGCAGAGAAGTTGCAGTTCCTTCCAAGGGAAGATGCAGACCTTTCTGCTCCTAACTCAGCCGAGGCCTCTCACTGATTGGCATTATCAGCAGCCCCTATCTCTAGTTCTAGTTACATGCTAACTCTAGTCAGACAAGTAGGATGCTCCAAAGTCCATGGCTTGCAGACCAGCATCACCTAGAAGCTCGTTAGAAATGCAATTTCTAAAAAATCACCTTGGATCTCTGGAATCAGAATTTCTGGGAGTGGGGCCCAAGAATCTTTTTTTTCTTCCCGCTTTATTGAGGCATGACTGGCCCAGGAATCTTGTGCTTTAACAGACTCTCCATCTGACTCATACTCACACTCAAGTTTGAGAAACAATCTTTGTCCTACCGGTGGTTTTCAAATGATCTCTAACCTAAACATTTAGCCGAAGTAGAAAGGCTCACACTTCAAGCAACCCACTCATACACAGTAACAGCTTAGTTACCTTCTCTGTCAACTTCCATTTACAAGCAGAAAGTGCTTTAACTATTTTTGGTTTAATTGTAATCGGACAGAGTATAGCTGTCTTGGGGAAACACGAGCCCTCCAAACATAATAAAATGCAGTCAATTATATTGGGTTACGCTGATTTCCTGAGGGATAATGACTGTCACCCTATACAACTCTTAACCAAATAAATCTTTCTCCTTATTGATTCACTTCTCACACCTGTGTGTTGGAACCTGTCAGAAGCACTGAATTAAAATATAATACAGCACATCATCTATTCATAAAAATCTATCGCAGCAAACCCAGGGGAGTTTGCAATGCAGGAAATAAAAATGGTTCTTTGTATCCCTCAAGAATTTAGTGAGGGAAGTTGGCCTTTATAACTCTCAGTGAACATAAAGACTTCTCATTAATTCTCTCATTTAAGAATTTCTAGAAATGTAGTATTCCGTGACTTTATGGGATTTCAGAGTAAATACACTTATCAAAGGCTCTTCTTACTCATGAACATGTGGAATAGAATCAAATGTCTTTTGGTTAGTCATTTTTTTATTCTAGAATAAATTTGCAGAAAGACTATAGCATGCCAGGCACAATGGTTATACCAGAAAGATATAAAATGGATAATACAGAGTTTGAATAACTTCAAGTATAAGCAATCCTAGGACTTCTGTTGAGAAGACATTTTTTCCAGAATGAGAATCCATCAAGGAATTAATTAAGCAGCAAATGTGAGATAAGTAGACATTAATTCAAGAGCATTTGATTAACCAGATATGATACTACTTTAATTTGAGATCACTGATACTATTCTTTTAAATTTATTTTTTAATTACAGTGCATATACTATATTATCTTAGTTTCAGGTATACAACACAGTGATTAGACATTAATTGACACTATTCTGTAGAGATCATTATCAGCATTTTGTTTCTTGGTAGGGCCCAAACTTTAGTGTATACTAATTAAAAAAAAAAAAAAAAGGAGCTAATTTCCCCAATAGGATAGTTTAAAAGAAGTAACTAGAAAAACTATTTCAACTAAAAGGAGTTGCTACCAAATTTGTACAAGAAAACAAAAACAAAAACAAAAAAACTTGAAAATCTGGGATGGCTTAAGTGTGTTAAGCGCTTGCTTTGCATCCCCAGAAACCAAGCATTGAGTCCAGGCCCCAGCCTGTGCAGACCATATGCTGAACTTGGGTGTGCTTCCCATGTTCGGGTGCCCAGTTCGGTTCTTGCCTCCCGGTATGGGCTTTGGCTAGAGGGGGTGTGCCTCCCATGTAGGAGACCCCCACCCCAGTTCCCACCCTGGGCGGCCTCTGCCCACCTGTGTGGAACAAAACCATGTTGAAAACTTATGACATACAACTATGAAGACTGCTCTGGGCCCTCCCCCTTCTCTCTGTCTCTGTCTGTCAAAAACAATAAAATAAATCTTTAAAAAAAATTAATAAAATACAGAGAATATAGGAAAGAAGACTTCTGGTTAAACAGAGAAGCTTGAACACAGATATATCTCTCCTATACCCACTAAATCCCCAGTGAAATGACAGAGAAAAGAAAACAGGAGAGGAAGACAAGAATGCCAACAGAATTTTGTAAAGGGGAAGCCGCTGGCTTACTGGGTGGTGGGGGCTACATCCCAGGTGCAAGGAGAGTGTGGATCCAGTCTACTAAACCTCGTGAAGTCTCAGAATCTGAAAACATCAAGTACCACAAAAGGTGGAAGGGAAGGAGATGATTGATTATCTGATGTGTTTCACAAAATGACAGCAGTGTTAAGATGGAGTGATTAGAATTAGTCATGAGTCCAGAGATTATGAAGAAAATGAAACATGAGGAAATTATTAACTTCAGGAATATCTAAAAGATAACAAGTAGTGGAGACACTGCTTCTCTCAATAGTGCAAAGTAGTCACTATGTTCTAATGTAAAATAGACAATTTGATTAAATGAAAGCTTGTGCTCTGTTGCTGTGATTTCATTAAGAGTTTGGAGGGAAAGGAAATTGGCGTAAGGGTATCATTGAGCTCAAACCTCCTGTATTATAATGGAAAGGCAATAGATAATGTCTAAAATTGACCAACTAGAAATAGAAAGGAAAACATACTATTGAGAAACGCAGACATTAAGATTGATGTTACATGTAGTGTTGGAGCCTTGGATGGCTGTTTTTCATAATATGCTTTTAAAACTGGGTGTGCATGTTACCATGATTAAAATGAATATTTACTAAGATTACAAACAAAGGTTTGAGAGGAAAAACAGGAAATTGAGTCAGGAAAAAAAAAAACACAGAGCAGAAGAAGTACAAGGGCTGTTCAGAAAGTATCCAGCCATGTAACTATTCTCGTTATATTGACAATGGCTGAATATTTTTTAAGATATATTTTTTTATTGTTTTTTTGACAGAGACAGAGAGAGACAGAGAGAAGGCCCAGAGCAGTCTCCATAGTTGTGCATCATCAGTTTTTGACATGGTTTTGTTCCACGCAGGTGGTGGGGGGGGGGGCGGCGCACAGGGCAGGAATTGGGCTGGGGGCCTCCCACATGGGAGGCATGCCTCCTCCAGCCAGGGGCCGAACCAGGGGGCAAGAACTAAACTAGGGACCTCCCACATGGGTAGCACACCCCAGTTCAGCATATGGGTCCGCACAGGCCATGGCTGGGACTCGATCCTTGGTCCCCAGGGCTGCAAAGCAAGTGCTTAACCCACTGAGCCATCCTGGCTTCCCTGGTTGGATTTTTTCCAGGTAGCCATCATATATAATATATACATGGACAATTACTCAGCCATATGAAATATTGCCATTCATGAAAACATGGATTGATCTAGAAGGTATTATGTTAAATAAAACAAATCAGACAAATACTATGTAATTTCACTGATATGTGGAACCTAAAAAAATAAACAAACAAAACAGAAACAAAGTCATTGATACACAGAAAATTTTGATGGTGGCCAGATTGGAGAGATACTGGGGTATGGGTGAAAAAGGGAAAGAGATTAAGTTGTACAAATTGCAATTATAAATACAGTCATGGGGATATAAAGAATAGCATAGGAAATATAGTCAATAACATTATAATAGGTATTTATGATGGCAGATGGAGAGTTACCTGGGTAATCACTTCATTTATTACATAAATGTCTAATCACTATAGTGTACACCTGAAATTAATATAATATTGTATGTCAACTATAACTGAAAAAAGAATAATGCTGCTATAAGCATGCATGCATGGTTTTCTATATGAACATAAATCTTTGTTCCTTTAGGATAAATGACCAGAAATGCTATTACTGGCTCATATGTTTAGACTCATAAGACACTGTCAAATTATTTTCCAAAGTGGCTGTACCACTTCACATTCTCACCAACACAGTATGAGAGATTTAATAGTTGCTCTACTACAGCCCTGTCAGTACTTGGTATTGTCAACTTTTGGCTTTTTTTTGTTTGTTTTATTTATTTATTTATTTACCTTCACATGGTAATAGGTATGTGGTGGTATCCCACTGTGGTTTTAGTTTGGATTCCCATAATTACTAATAACATTTGCCCAAGTGACATTTATTTTTAGCTAATACATTAAGTCCTCATTTAATGTCCTCAATAGGATTTGCAATTTTCAGCAAAAGCATATATAATGAAACCAATTTTCCCATAGGACAATTAGATATAAACAACAGTTAAGTTCTATTGACATTGTAATAAAGTGACATTGAACAAAAATGATAGTATTCAGGGTCTACTGTAGTTACATTTGGGTAATCTTTCCCTTTATAATTCATCAAAAAAAAAAAGGTTACATTTTAATATTTTAAAATTGAAGTTCTTAGGAGGAAATTAACTCATTTATTTAAAAAATTACTTTTTCAATAGATAAGAGGCAATCCGAATCTCTTTGTAACATGTGTTCATATGGCAAAATGTCTGTGCCAAGGATAAGTCTACTAATCTTATCCTTTTATCTGAACTGAAACTAATTTTATAACCCACATTTCCTACTGAGGTCAAGCTAGACATTAATCTATAATGTCTTATCTCTACATATACAATGCCTACATATCTAAGTAAAAATTAAATCAATCATCTCAACATCTTAATTCTCTAAAATATGCTTTCTCTTTAATTTGAAGAAGAAAAATAATTAAGCAAAAGATTGTCTAGACTCTGCACTCTATGTATTTCACATATTTAGATATAACATTAGTGTCTATTAATTAAATACAATGAAACATTCAGTTGTTAACTAGAAGTGCTAAATGAATAACAAACAAAAGAAATATAAACAGCTCTTTATTTAAAATTCTCCATTCCACCTTCCCTATGTAGATACATACATACTCTTTCTTTGTGGCAGTGTCTCCTTGAGGATAGAATGTTCTTTGTTGTATAACCATTAGTTTAAAAAAAATAATAATGTATTAGGTCAAAATTTATATACATTATAATTCATTCATTTTTGCAAACAGTTCAATGAGTTTTTACAAATACACACTTGCTTAACCATTGCTACAATCAAGAGTGTATACATCATCCCCATAATGTTTCCTCACATCCCTTTGAAATTTATCTATTCTTACCCCTCACCCAGGCAACCACTGATATGATTTCTATCACTGTAGCTTAGTTTTTCTGTTCTACAATTCCATGTAAATCTTATATATGTGCCCTTTTGTATCTGACTTTGTTTGTTCTGAATAATATTTTTGAGATTCATCTAGCTTATTAGATTTGAATCCCAGATCTTCTTTATAAGCTGTAGGACATTTGAACCAATTACTTAACCTCTGTTCTCTCAGCTGAGAAATCGTTTCATTTGTAAGCTTCTGAGTCGCTTGTTCTGTGAGTTAATATCAAGGTGCCTGATCAATAATTTTCTCAGTATGAATATAAGTAATGTAATTTATATCACTATATACTTTTCCTTCACTTCCTCCTCCTACCAAAGGAAGAAGAGAATAATTTTGAAGCTCCTGCAAGCCCTATTCAAGTTAAATGGATTCTATGAGAGAAATAAGTACAGAGAAAACTCTATATAATTATTATTGAACAAAGATACTTCCTTGAATTTCTGCCTCCTTCTGCCTGTCTCCTTTGTCTTTGAGCAAACTGGCAGCAGACAGCTCTGCTTTTTCTACTCTAGGTACCATTCTGCCCCTTCAGAGTAAAATGACTTCCAAGAAAAGGGCACATTGTCCTTCCCCCCACCCCCCCCCCACACCCCACCCTGAAAAAGAGAGAATGAGAACAGAGCCAAAGTCCTCCAAGGGCCTTCTCTTAAAGAGCTCAATGTAAAAGACTAAACGTTGTGAGAGACGAAAGGCAGTAGGCCGGGTTAAGTATTTCTTCCCTGACTACTTGCTTCTGCCAAATCTCTTCCTGCTCAGGCTACAAAGTGACTGATAATCTAGCTTCTCTTTGCTTTTACCACTGTTCATCCCGTTTTGTCCACACTTCCTCTGTTGTGCATCCTTGATATTATAATATGAACATCCATTCAGAGGAAGCAGGGGTGACAGGAGATTTTATAGAGGGCCTATAGTTTCTTCAATTAGCAACTCTCAGGAATAAGGTTAATGAATTTAACTTCTAAAAGGCCTCTCGTTACCACTGCCCCTGCCTCAAGCATTGCCACCTCCTAGGTACAGTCAGGTCACCAACTCTTATGGGTTTGATCCAAGTTAGATTTGTTTCATTTAGGAAGGGCTCCCCCAATCAATCAGCTGCAGCTCTATTTGATCAAATAGGTCTTTAACACTTGGATTATTAAATGGGCTTAGTTAGGCATAAACTAATAAATCTCTTTTTTTTTTTTAAAGTACACAAAGAACAATTTTAAGCTGCAATGTTTGGTCCCAGGAAATTGATAATTCTTTTGAGTTGACATAAACTGTTTTACCATGAATAAAAAAGACATTTAATTAACATGGATATGTATATTATAAATAACATGGCAGGAAAGAGAGTAGAGATGCATGATTCCAAATAATATTTTGATGCTTTTATTTGTAATTCTTGAACTTGATTCAGCACATTTCACTAAGTATAATGATATTTGTTGCAGGTAGCAAAGTTCTAATAAAAAACCCATAAGACATGACTATACTTTAAGGTATAAGAATAGCTTCTATTCTTTCACAAGCTAACAGATAACCTATTGTCTATTTCATGAAATAAATGAAATACTCGTAATTATGACTTTAATGAGAACTTGAAATAGGAGGTGAGTTTTAGGGGCACATGAACAGGTCATGATTTAATTTTGGCAGTCCATGTTCATCAAGGTACCTCTGTGTCAGAGGTCGCTAGTGTTCCTCTGCACACCCCTCTACCTCATGCATCCATTCTAGGTGGGTACTCGGACTCGCTCTTACCAATGGCATGTGAGGGAAGGAAGTCCTGCTCATTGCAGGTTCATGTGCTTTCTCCATGCCCTCTCTCTTTTCTTCATGTTTAAAAATAAAGGAATCTAAGATGCTGGGTTTATAAGGTAGAAGTAGCCTAGGTATTGTTGGTAAGTCAGGCCACACAGACGAGCTACCCAATCTGCTCAGACCACGATGGGAAAAAGAAATAACCACAAGAAGGAAAGTGTACTGCTTTGTCACTAAGATTTTAGGGTTGGTCTACAGTGTTATCATTAATTACCTGGACTAATGTAGTCTCCTTCTCAAATCTTATTTGTGTAATGAAATGTGATTATTATTTATAAATCCAACTCCAAGAGATGACAGGGAAATAAATATCTATATGGATCCATTGATAGCCTTGTCTTATTGTTCTTTCCGCATGGGGTGGGGTAGGGTGAAGGTTCGGTGAAAGAGGAAAAATATTTCATTTCCCACGAGGAAAGTTTATATTATTAGAAATAGTCAGTGTCAGGGACTATATCATGTATTACATTTCAAATCCCAGGCAAGGCATATCAACTAGAATTTCTATAATGGACTGCTAAAAATCTCCTGGGTTTAGGGAATCTTATAATAAGTCTCACATTTATCTATCTATCTTACATAGATAAGAAAGAATATTACTTTTGGTTCGTTTGTTTGTTTCCTTTTTGGTTTTGGCATCTCAAGGTAATTACCATATTAAGGACTTAAGGAAAGAGGCGACCATCATGAGATTAGAGGCCAGTGGATTAGAACACACTTTTAGCTGCTTGAGAAATAGTTAATTTTATTATTTCTTAAGAAGTATACTATTGGCAAAATATAAAAGTCTTTTTTTCCCCCCCTATAAAAAAGCCAGCTTCAGGGGAAATGAAGCTTTGTCTGACAAAAGGAGTAGACTAATTGTTCTCTACTATGAGCATCCATGGTATAACTGTTTCTGCATACTCTGGACTCTGTAGGGGTAAACTATATGTTATCTAGAAAAAAATCACATCCTCCCCCTCACTGGCAAACATGAGCGATATAAGAACAGGTAACTGCTTCTTTCTCTCTGAAACTAAAGGAAGAAAGAAATTACATAAAGCCTGTGAAGAATTTTTCACCCAATGTTTCTTGAGAGTTTACTATGAGACAGGCATAAATTCTTTAAAAGAACTAAAGAAAATATATATAGTAAAGACATTACCTCTTCCAAAAGAAGAGGCATAATTTTAATTTAAGAAATGCATTTAAGAAATAAAAATATATTTATTACATGGAAATAACAATGTATGTATGTGTTTACACACATATATCATATATATGTACACATACGTGGGTGCACTTGAAATAACAATATGAAGAATTATTTTCTTATGTGACTAACTCACTCTAGAAGAAACATAGCCACAATTACTCAAACCTAACTGTCTGCATGCCTCTTTTATAATGTGACTTTGCAGGTTCACCCACCAAAAGATGGCAGCTATTTCTCCACCCCTTTACATATGGGATGACCTTGTGATTGGCTTTGGCCAATAGATATGGCTGAAGATATTCCAGTTCTGAGTCTAGGTGTCTAGAGGCCTTGCATGGTTTGTCCGCTCTTGAAACTTTAGTAAGGTAACATGTAAACGAATCCAGGCTTGCCTTCTGGATGATGAGGTACATGATGTGGCGCAGGAGCTTCCTCATCTCAACGTTCAGCCATCATCAGCCAGTCAGCTCAGAAGTAGATCCACACTGCTGCTGACCACATAATTAACTACATAATTTCAGTTAATTTCCCAAACTTTGAATGGAATCTTCAAAGGCAAATTTCAAAAAGCCATTCATAGTGAAATTCCTTCATATTATGATATCTCTCTCTCTCTCAGAAAGTCTGATCAAGACAAAGAGCCACCAGCTGAGTCCAGTCTTAAACTGTCGCTCCATAGAATAGTAGGTTAAATAAACCACTGCTTTAAGCTACTAAACTTTAGAATGATTTGTTAGGCAGCAAGAGATAAGTGATGCAACCAATGAGGGACATTTCAATCTTTTCATTACATGTGGCATATTTAGCAGTAGGCTGCTAAATAATTTTCTACTTATTTTTAAAAGTTCTCATTCCTGGGAAGCAGGCATGGCTCAGTGGGTTAAGCACTCACTTTGCAGCCCTGGTGACCAAGGATCGAATCCCGGCCCTGGCCCGTGCGGACCCATATGCTGAGCTGGGGAGTGCCCCCAGTTCAGTTCTCACCAGGGTGAGACCCTGGACCAGTTCCTGCCCTGTGCAGTCCCGCCCACCTGTGGAATGAAACTATGTGGGAAAAACAACAATGTGCAACTATGAAGACTGTTCTGGGCCCTCCCCCTTCTCTCTATCTCTGTCTCTGTATCTCTCTCTCTCTCTCTCTGTCACAAATAATAAAAAATAAATTAAAAAGAAAAAAAGAGTTCTCACTCCTAAATCACAATCCTTTCCTCCAGTACTCACCTTGGTGAAACAGAAGCAGGCTGGAGTTTAAATGTCAAATTCACACTTATTTATTAAGTAGATGTTGGGGGAAGTCACTCAGCTTGTCTAGGTTTCAGTTTGTTGTATTAGAAGATGGGGATAATGATATATCATAGTTTTGTTGGGAGAATTAAATGAGCTGACATAGGTAAATGGTCCATTAATATAATACAACCTACTAGACACCCATAAAGCAGTTCACATTGTTCCAAAATTTTCCTTCTCTTTCTCTCTGTTTTTAAGTGTTTAGTGAGTTTCAGTGTCTCCCTCTGTGACCAGTTCTGGAACTATCACTGAGATAGAGTTAACTAACTTTCAATTTATTTTTTAAAAAGATTATTTTACTGTTTTTGATAGAAGGTGAGAGAGATACAGAGACAGAGAGGATAGGGGAGAGCACAGAGTAGTCTCCATAGTTGTAGATCATTAGTTTTGACATAGGTTCATTCCACATAGGTGTATGTGGGGTCATATAGGGTGGGAACTGAACTGGGGACCTCTCACATGGGAGGAGAGAACCTTCACCCCCATGCCATTGAGGCAGTTACCAATTGTGCCACAGTTCAGCATGTGGGTTTCCACAGCTGGGGCCAGGATTTGATCCCTGGACCTTGTGGTTGCAAGGCAAGCACTCAACCTGTTGAGCTATCCTAGCATCCCCTAACTTTCAATTTAGTTGACTCTCCTTTACATTTAAAAATTTTCTTTTTTGGTCTTTTTACAAACCAGGTTTATTATACATGTACAATATCTATTGTTAAAGAAATTATTTACATCATATATTCATAATGTAAATAATGTATTACAAATTATGTTATATATATATTTTATGCATATATATGCAATTCGTCTATCACTACCTGCATTATATGTGTATATTCTTACATTTATATATTTTATTATTTATTTATCTCCGCCACAAGAATATAAACTCTCAATTATTTTTATGATCTATTTATTGCTTATCTTTTTGACAGAGACAGAGAGAGACAGAGACCGAGAGAGACAGAGAGAAGGGGGAGGGCCCAGAACAGTCTCCATGGTTGTATGTCATCAGTTCTTTGACATGGTTTAATTCTACACTGGTGGGTGGGGGCCACACAGGGTGGGAACTGGGCTGGGGGCCTCCCGCATGCATGGAAGGCACTCCCCAGTTCAGCATATGGGTCTGCACAGGCTGGGGCCGGGACTCAATCCTCAGTCCCTGGGGTTGCAAATCAAGTGCTTAACCAGCTAAGCTATCCTAGCCTCCCCAACTCTCAAGTATTTTGATTCATATCCCCATCACCTAGGACACAGTTGGCACTCAGCCTATATTTACTGAATGAAACAATAACTAAACAAAAGCTTATGAATTATTACTATAAAATAAGTTTCAGCATTCTTGGAAAGACACTCAGGAATTCAAAGACTTTCCAAATATAATTTCTTGAAACACTAGAGAGAGAGAAAAAGAGAGAGATTACTTGCTTTATGCAGTCTTCCTTTAAATAATTTGTCATCTAAATGATAATTTTATGAAATAATTTCTCATCTAAGTTTGAAGATTTCATTCAAAATTTGGAAAATTAACTGCAATTAAATATGTAAGTTTTTCCTTTCTAGTAGAAATTGATGCTATTACTTAAAATATCTAAATTATAACTATGAAGAGCATAATCAGATATATGCATATATGCTTTGTCATAAAACCTATTTGAAAAGCTGGATTTGAATCTTGTAGGGCAAAATTCTTTTGTTAAGTTCTTATTTCTCAGTTTAAAATATATTTCAAATTGCTGAATTCCCAGGAATGAAGCCATAAATCCTTGATTATGAAATGCCCTTTTATCATCTGCTGTTAAAAATTATTTCCTTCAGTTAAATTGCCCTCTTCAGGCAATTCTGCATTATCTGCATGACATACTATAGCCCAGTAGTGGTTCAAAGAAAGCTTTGGAAACCCTTAAATTGCTCCAGGCTTTAAAACAAAATGCTTATATTAAGCCATCTAACAAAAAGAGCAGTCAGAAGAAATCCAGTCAGAAGAAGAGAGAGAAGCAACTGCAGAAAACATTAAATTAGTCAGAAAGTCAGAAAATATAAAATTTTATAGTCTGGGCTTTCACTTCTGGGTCATTTCATCTAAAACAGACTGCTGGCATGATATGAATAAAGGGCACCCTAATAGATTACATATAAATGGAAGAGTGTAGAACTTCCTCAATATGAATAAAACTCCATGATAACTTTTTTTCAGGTAGAATAAAATTTATATTTTAATGGCTTCAACTATGACCTAAAGACAAATGGTGTTCAAATATTTATTCTCATATTTCTCAAGTTCCTCAATAGTCACCACTAACTATTATGTCATCAACTACCACCACAATAACACAACCCAAACAAAATTCAGTTACTTCCTGTATTATTTGTCTTGTCCAATAACAGTACCATCCACCAGGCTCCCCAAGCAAAGTCTTACAGTTTTCCTTTCTCAGTTTCATTCTCGCTTTAATCACTCACTAGAGCACATTATTTCTATCTTCAAATTCCAAACTTCTGATCATCTATCACAATCTGGTTTCAAACCACCTCCCACAAATCATGTCCCATCATTTTCACTTCATCCCTTTAAGCTATGAAACATGCTTCTTGGGAGAATGTTAATTTGTTAGTAAGAAATATCTCTCAAACTCAATATTGCTTCTTACATCATTAAAATTATAAATAAATAAGTATGACACTTTCTGACCCACATCTTATAATTTTACATATTGTAATATTTAATTTACTTTTCAGAGAAATTGTTTTTAGTTCCATACATTTGTTGAGTATAGTTACTTTAGGAATGTATTAAAAACACATAATGTATAAGTAATGATCTTCAATTTTTCTTCTAGATTTATAATAAAAGCTCATTTATACCAATTTTAAATAATAACAGCAAAAAAGAAGGCCCTTAGAAAAGCCAATAAAAGAAACAAAAATTAAAAAATAAAAAGAAACAGAAATTAAGAAATAAAAAGTAAAGTTCTAACTCACTCTAACAAAATATCTTGAAATATCTGGAAAAAATTTGATGAGAAATGTATCTTATATAAGAAATATTAAGCAACTCTACTGAAGAACGCAATGTACAAACAATAAATGAAGAGTTAACATTTTTTCTTTGCTATAAGAACTCAATATTGTGAAAGTTAGGATGGCTCAGCAGGTTGAGTGCTTGCTTTGCAGCCTCTATGGTCCAAGGATTGAGTCCCAGCCCTAGCCCATGGGGACCCATATGCTGAACTGGGATGTGGCCCAGTTCAGTTCTCCCTGAGGCAAGCTTCCCATGCGGGAGGCCCCTGGCTTGGTACCCTCCCTGCTCGGCCCCCACCCACTATGTGGAACAAAACCATGTCAAAAACTGATGATATACAACTATGGAGATTGCTCTGAGCCCTCCCCCTTCTCTCTGTCTTTCTCTGTCTGTGTCTCTCTGACAAAAACAATAAAATAAATCTTAATAAAAACCAAAAAACTCAATATTGTGAAACTATAAATTTTTCCCTAAACCAGTTTATAAATAATTTAATATGACAAAAATAAAACCCCTAAAGAATTTTATGTTAGCACAGATTTCCTACAGTTTTTCTAGAAGAGTAATTAAGGAAAATTTCTAACAATAAACAATATATAAAGTCAATATCCTACCAGTGATTAAAACATATAAAGTTATAGTAATTAAAACCCAGGTTCTGACACAAGATTAGGCACAGATCAACGAAAACAGTGTGTAGAAATCTAGACAAATACATAACGGAAAAACAAAGATGGCATTCCAAGACAATAGAGGAGAAATTATTATCCAACCAATGGAGTTAGCTAGTAACTTTGAAAAATATAAACTTGGATCCCTATATCCTTTTCCAGAATACCGTATCTCCTGGCGTATAAGACGACCGGGCGTATAAGACGACCCCCTAATTTTACAGTTAAAACATAGGTTAAGGCCTATATTCGCTGTATAAGACTACAGCCTCGGAAGTGGGGGGTAGTCTTATACAGCAAATATAGGCCTAAACCTATGTTTTAACTATAAAATTAGGGGGTCGTCTTATACGCCCGGTCGTCTTATATGCTGGAAAATGGTAGTTTGTATATGAATCAATGATTTAAATGTAAGAAGCAAAAATAAAATTACTAATAGCAACATGGACGGATATAATTTAAATATTAGAAGCATAGTATTTTTAAACATTTTAACTGTATACTATGAAATAATAAAAACATTTTTGGAAAAAATATTTACAATACATATGACAAGATTGAAATCCCTATTATACATGAAATATATTTAATACATGTGAAATATAAATGAGTAAATTGGCAGATTCAAGAGTAATGTATAACACGATGCACTTATATAAGATTCTATACCTATTTCTACAACTCTATCAATGTATAGTGAGAGATCTAAAAGGAAATGTTACAGCAGGGGTTCCCAAGGTATACTCTAGGGTGCATTCTAAAATATCGGTAGGGCGGTGGGCACCAGCCATTTCTAAGGATATTTATTATTAAACAAGAATAAAAAATAATAAACAAAAATAATTTTAAAATAATAAATTTATTGTACAAATTATATACACACAAAGAAACATATATACAAAATGTAATACAAAATAAATAAAAAACACATGTATAATAAAATCATTTAAAAAACATAAAAGAAAACATAAAAAAAAAACAATCTGTCAGTGTGATCTTTGGCATTGCATTTCATTGGCCAGTGCCTCGTAATTAGGAGAGTATGACGACAACCCTGTTAACAAACAAATATTAAGATGCTGATCAGTAAGTCGAGATCTATATCGTGATTTTATTAAATTCATGTTTGAAAACAAAGATTTGCATAAATACATTGACCCGAAAAACAATTTGATTTTATATCCCGCTTTTTTTTAAAATGGGAACCTTTCTTTGTTGACTATGTTCCATAAGTCCTCTGATATTAAGGATTTTAGCAAAATATCGTTCTTTTTTTTTTTTAAAAGATTTATTTTTATTGTTTTTGACAGAGAGCGAGAGAGATACAGAGACAGACACAGAGAGAAAGGGGAGGTACCAGAACAGTCTCCATAGTTGCACATCATTGGTTTTTCCACAGAGTTTCATTCCACAGGTGGGCACGGGGCTGCAAGGGCAGGAACTGGGCCGGGGTCTTGCCCCAGTGAGAACTGAACTGGAGGCATTCCCCAGTTCAGCATATGGGTCCGCATGGGCTGGGGCTGAGATTCGATCCTTAGTCCCCAGGGCTGCAAAATGAGCGCTTAACCCACTGAGCCATCCCGGCTTCCCCAAATATCGTTCTTAAGGTTCAAAATTTCTAACTCTAGTTCTTCTGCTTTCCCCTGAACAAGGTCTGCAATACATGCGGCTAGTTCTATTCCATTTATTTGGCAAGTAAAAGGATTGATACAGAAGGAGACAATTGGCTCGATATTTGTAAACTGCAGAAATCTCTCTTCAAACTGTTTTTGAAGCACTTGCAGGGTCTC